>KN484317.1:45196-62222 GCA_000787095.1 Periophthalmodon schlosseri | reverse complement strand
AACATCAAACTGACAGATAAGATATGGATCTGACATTGGCAGTCCTCTGCCCACTAAAATAAAAATACTGATTTTGGAAATTTGTGTGTAGGACGTGTTGTCATTATGCAACTGGGTATAGCTTTATTATTGGAGAGCACAATGTTTTGCCCATGATGTAACAAGTTCAATCTGAAGCATTGTTCATAACTGTTATGCATGTCTATTCTGCCCCTATTTATCTGGGCTGGGACAATGGAGTTGTGCATTACATATGTGAATTAAATTACAATAAATACAATTTGATGATTGAGAAACTTTGCATATATTTGTAACCAAAATTCTTCAAAGTTACCAAAGTTAGATCTCGCTGGATCCATATCATGCATTTTTTATACTTTTACCACAATGGAAATGTTTTAAATGTTTCTAGTTCCTGTTCTGTGTGAAAAAGTATTCATTGTACAACAAGGCCTGGTATAGATTTTCAAGATAAGCATCCACTAATTCGAGATTTGAATCTAGCAACACAATCTCTCCACATGTACGGCTTTGATAAACCACGGAAAGGCTAACAAAAAGATCCTATCTTTACTGTTTTAATCAACAACACAGGTGCATAGATATTACACATAATCCATTAGCTTACTCTAGATAACAGGTGTCAAGCAGGACCATCTGGGACTACAATTGTAAATAGATTTTTTGCCAGCCACAGTGATGAAGGGAACAACAATGAGTCAGACTATACGCTCACAGTTACTACATCTGTTTAGTTAGACCGATTACCATTTATCTTGTATCAGGATTTAAGATAGTGGCAATATTTAGCTACAAACAGCAATACTTTTAAGATAAGAAGAGACAAGATCAGGAAAAATATAACTAGCTTTTTATATTGTTAGCCTATGCCATTTATCAAGGTTTCTGCATTGAACACAAGCACAGCAAAGATTCGTTCTAAAACTTCCAATTTGATTTTGAACACAACTTTTAATTAAAACATCAGTAATCAATAGGCACAAATGAGTTGGTCTTAGCCTCCCCTTCTCCTCCTCTCACACTAATCCCTGGATAATTCAATATAGTTTAAGCAAAATATCACAGTCGGCGATGACGCTCTGACAGACAGCAGAGCGATAGCAGAACAAAGGCTCCTAAAAAGATGAAACCAGGCAGAATTTGTCTTGACAGCCACTGCATAATGTGCTATCCTTTTACAAAAATGATTTCACACATAAGGGGTGCCTGGTGCTAGAGTGGAAACTGCTGCTACTATGATTCCTCGAGGACAAGTATGCATGTCTATTGTGTTACTATTGGTTCTCTTTATGGGTAATATCACTGTCCAAAATCCCATTAAATGAATACAAATTGAATACAGATTGTCTTTCGGGGATTATCAGTGACTATTTTCAGTGGGCATAATGTTATTTGTTATGACCACTTATCAAATATAGTACAACGTATATGGCCAATAGAATGAAAATGAGCTTGTATTCTGATCAATGGCCTTGCACAAGAGCGGCCATTTTGGAGATTCTCCCATCCAGAGATTTAGCCATCAGACTTTGCCCTTATCCAAACTGCACTGATTCTTACGTATGCAATTTCATTTCTTAAAACAGTTACAGGTCCCATATTACGCTATTTTCTGATCTATGTTGCTGATAATGTTGTTTCCTCATCACAAACATACCTGGAGTTGTGTTTTGTTTCATTCACGCATGTTTAACACACAAACCCTGCACATTTAGGATGAGTTCTTCTCTCAGACAGAAAACACTCTGTTCCACCTTGTAATGTCATGTGGTAATACAGGAAGTGCTCCAATGTGTTTTAAACTCCATATACCTTCATGAGAATAATTTAGATAATTTCAACCCTGTAATTTCTAATCTCTACTGACCTAAGGATAAAAGATAGCTGTTAACTTTTAAACTACTGCTCATGACTTGACAAGGTGGAACAGAGCATTTTGAGCTTTGGAAATGTAGACAGACCAATAATAAAGGATTACTCAAACGTGTGAATGAAAGAAAACACAACTCCAGGTATGTTTTGATGAGATAACAGCATTATAACATGGCTAAAAGCTGTCCTTCTAGGAAAATTTGTCCCCTGCATTTGTCCCATCCTTGTCCCAGCAGTGGGGATCTCCACATTTTGAGATGGATGGTCAGGACTACCTTAGCTGGAGGATTTTACATATGAAGCATGCTTTGGGTTGACAGGAGAAACCCAAGTGCCCAGAAGAAACCTACCCAGACACAGGAAAAGACCTGCAAACTCAGAAAGGCTCAGACAGCCTGGGAGTCGAACCTGGAACCTTCTTCCTGTGAGGCGAGAGCGCTAGTAGCCACGCATCCACCAAATAAATGGCAGTTCTCCGAGTCCTAGCTATCCAGAGTGAAAATCCATAACTTTAAGACAGAAAAGCTGACAATTCTCCTATACTTTTATGTCTGGAGGTCAAATGATTACAGTTAACATTCATGTTTTGGACACTTTTAACCCTTTGTGTCAACATGCCTGTAGGGGTCCGGCACTGTGTGGGCCAAACAGCAGAGTATTCCTACAATAACACTCAGACACGTCATCCATTATTCATACGGGTGTCCAGGGCAGTAACATGATGGGGCCAAGGAACTATGGTGTCACTACTGCCACTGAACAAAAGCACAATGACAACACAAAGGCAGAGTCTAGATTCAAAACTAGCCTCCTCTGTCAACACTTGCTCACACTGCAGACTTAAAAAGAACTTGGATAGGGATGAGCTGCAGATAGCAAACGTTTGGGAAACTTAATGGTAGTTCTTAGGTTTTGAGTTTCTCATGTTTCCTGTGGTATAGAGATAAAGGGCCGGTATATAACCTAAACTGACTAAGGCGGATACGAGCCATCATCGTCTCATTGGGAGATGGTATCTGCAAAAAGACAATATGGGGAACGGCAGCAGGAGGAGAAAGCAGGAGGGTAAAGGATGTAGAGTCAGCATAAAAGACATAGTGTGGTTGATTTCATAGGACTGTAATGTAAACACAGCACATCTTTGATTCATGATTATATTCCTGTTGAATCATCTGTTTTATCTCTGGACACTTATGTTATAAATTGATTCATTATGCTGGCCTTATTTTATTATCCCAGTAATTTATATGTGTATATGGACTTCATCACCGTAGCAACCAGCATATGTTAAGTAAATAAACAAGAATACATACATACAACAAACTGATTCAAATATTTCAGTCAAAACTATGTGCAAAATACAGTTTTTGGCTTTGGGAACAACCACAGAAATTCAAGAGAATATCTTTCTTTCCATCACTGGACTGTACTGTAATGTGTTACTGCTGACACTCGACAAACACAAGAAGCTCGATCAATATCAACATTATGCATTCAGTACGAGACGCAGGTTAGTGTAGTGTATAGGATAATAAAATGGTGTAGAATAAATCAATGAATTAGACCCTTGCCTCAAACCAACAGCAGAGAAAGATTATTAAAATGATCTGATGACGCTCTGGACATCGAATCTTTCACTGTATAACTTATCTTTTGGGAAACGCTGCTTAAAGTTCACTGTGTAACCTGCTTGTCTCAATGGGCATGTTATTGCTTTGCCTGGAATGCTTCATAATATTAAACTTATCTCCATGGAGACAAGCAGGTCACGCCACTGGCCCAAGTTACAGGTCAGATCTGTGGAGAGGCAAACATTCTCACATGTATTGTTTAGCAATAAAACACCAGTATTTTTATTAACGCAAAAAAATCCCAGGCAAAGCAATAGGATCTCCATGGAGATTCCCCCCAGAAAAGCTACATGATGCAGCTTTAATTAAATAACTAGACCTGCCACGATAACACATTTTGAAGTACGATATATTGCTGAAGAAAATAAAGGATAAAATAAATAATAATACTGAAACTAATAAAATGTGGTTAAAAACACAACCTGAAATAAATAAACAGCAGAATGAAACACTTTAGCAGTTAATTTGTGTTCAACCTTCTACAGCTCAAATCTTTTTGTAGTACAGAAAAATAACAAAAAGTTCCACACTAGTATTAAGAAAAAGTACTCATGATAATTACTGATCCCTCCCCCCATCTGTCATGTATTGAACGAAATGTCGATATAGTGATTATTGTGACAGGCCTAGAAATTACACTGAGCTAATGTGTGCATTCCACATATGCTATGCTACAACAATACCCATAATCGCCTCTTTATTTCCTGATTCTGCACCTCTGAATATTGTTAAATTTTCCTGCCACTTACAATTATCCGGTCCACCACAAACTTGTTGATTATTCAAGTCATATGCCATTTCCAATTACCTTCCACTCCTGTTTCAATTTCATTTGACACTTTCTGGGGAAAAAACAAATTGAATTCAACACAAAATTATAGGCTGCCAGGTTGCATATATTCTCATTAACACAGTATAGAATGCACAAATGTGTGAAATAATTTACACCTACATTATTTATATGGTGTAATTTAGAAATAATGATTGCTTCTTCGCATAAACAAATACGCTTGAGAATGTACAATCAAGCCGTTAAAAATATTGCCTGGTAAACAACATTTCACGTAAAGATCAAGGGGAGGAGCTTGGCCCGTTACAGGATCTGCATGGCATTTGGGAGCCATTTGTGAAGAGACCGTTTGGCTGTGATTTGAGGGTTAATAAAACCCGCCTGAAATCCAAAATCAATAGACACACTGATGTGCTGAGGGCCACTGTGCAGAAAGGAGTTAGACTGGAAGCGAAGGAGGGAGCAGTGTATTTTCAATGTGGGGGGTTGTCCGGTGAGAATTAGCACAAAATGGCCTAAAGACAAAGAGGGAGAGTGAGAGTCAGGCTGTAGCTGAGGTTATTTGAAGTCAGCTCCACTGGGAAACAGGTTCATTGAGGATGTGATCACTGTGTGAGAATGGATCTGGAGATAAACACAACAACAAGGGAAGAATAGGAAAGCTGCAGTGAGGTGAATACAAGGTGGTTTTGTGTTAAACGTGGACTGTGTGCTTTTTCTGGTGGAGGTCTGCTGTCGGTTTGTCCCCATGGAGATGTTATTGCTATACCTGGAATGTATGGCATTAAATGTATCTACGTATCTCCATAAAGACAAGCAGGTGATGCCCTCAAGTTACATGTCAGATCTGTGGAGAGGTGACCCCACTCGTTTTTCAAAACAGTAAAAAATGCCTGTAGTTGAATAAATGCAACGGCGATATGTTAAAAGCAATACTGTGGAACATTCTGGGAAAAGCAATGGCATCTGCATGGAGATAAGCAAGTGATGCCTTGAAGTTACATGTCAGATCTGTGAAAAGGTGACCCCACTCATAGTAAGAATGCATGTTTTTCAAGACAATAAAAATGCCTGTAATTGAATAAATGCAAGAACGACATGTTAAAAGCAGTACTGGAGAACATTCCAGGAAAAGCAATGGCCTCTGCATGGAGACAAGCAGGTGGCGGAAGTGGCAGTGGAAAAGTTCCATAGTTGCGCATTAATGTGGGCTCCTAATGATATACACTTGAAGCTTATTGTACCTGACAAATGAATAGAAACTGAATTAAATCTGGACACAGTGCTGTTCAGGGACAGTTTGTAGTGTAAAATATATTGAAGTACTTTACCTTACAAGCCATTCACAGTCAACGAACTTTTTCCACACTTTTTAGTGCTCACATTCTATGACCAGCTACTGAATCTTTTGTTAGTTTTCAAAAACATTACAAACTTTTGAAATATATCACTGTTCCCCGAAGAAAATTTGGGGACAGACTTTCTTTAAAATAGCATGACTCAACTACACCACCGAGGACCAAAGTATCTACCTTCATTTGATTTGGCATAGTAACATCTGAAAAGAAACAGCTGAAAGGAAACTTTTAGGCAGGGATGGGTAATATTAATAAAATAATAACCTATATCAGAAATGTGCTAAGGTGCCTGTAAATGCGGACGAGGTGTAACTATCACACAAAAGTGAATTACTGGGTTTCAGATGACATCATAACATTCTATAGGCCAATCATATTTAATACAGATGGGGAGCAGCTAAAACTTACAATGTAATCAATAGGAAAATCTGGCTCTTGCCCCCCACCTGAGAGTATGACACATTATAGAATCTGAAACCACCAATTAAAGGAGGATTACACAACAAGTTTTAACCATTTCTTTTTTTTTTACTTTAGGACAATTTTCTTTATATAAATCATAAATGATAAAATTGATTTCTGTAGCTATATCATCCATTATTATATATACAGTAAGGCTTCACAAATTGCTATAAGAAACTATAATGGGCCGAACATAGTAAAACAGAAGAACTGCTATGGCCCAACAAGCCACAAACAGGACCTATATTAAGACTGACACTTCATTCCAAAAGTGGGTATAGCTTTCAAGGGCACTGTTAATTAATTGGCATGAAAACGGGTTTGCTGTCTCACAATACAATCTTGTGGGATCTTCTCAGGTTAATCTCCAGTCTTTCTATATCGCACCAGTGCCTCCTATCTACTCCTACTTCTACAACCACTTCTTCCCTGATACTTGACCTGCCAGTCTCATCCTGACAGGGCACACTCGGGGCATCAGTAGTTCGATTACACCCAGAAATACAGAGAAAAACAATTGGAGAACAATAATAACTTTGAAATGATGTATTGACCAGTATTAGAGTGGTTAAGCTGGAGCTATGTACAGCATTACAGGGAGGTTTCATGCATGATCTGGTCTGACGCTAGTCCCAGTGGGATAGTTGACTTTGGCCGATGACATGTCTGCCTCGGTTATAAATTAGCAGCTAACAGTGATTTATAGCGTTCCTGGATCCATTTTGTTTGCGTGGTTCTAGTACATCTCAGGAGTAGTAAGTAGGCGTGATGTGTTTAACATGTAATAATTAACAAACCGGAATCCATCATCCTCATTTATCAGCATTAATTTAGATTTTTCAATTAATTATACAAGCAGGCATTAATCAGCATCGTCAGCCAATCAGCCTTGGTGAAGTGTCCCAGGTCTATGCTCAAGGAAAAGTTTTCTTACTGAGATATATAAATTAATTAAGAACTTTGTCAGTCCCTATGGAGTGGGCAGTATCAGGAAGGGCATCTGGTGCAAACCTGTGTCAGATCAATATGAAAGAAAGAATAGCATCCAACGAAACACTGCAGCCGATAAAGGAATAAATCAGGTACAGTGCCTTTAACGCAAACCACATGCTTTTACTCACAGAGGACTGGCTGTAGATCTGTTGATTAAAACGCCCCAAGCCGAGCATTAACAATTCAAATCAATTAACATTTGATGAATTGCACAACCCTAATGTGTAGTGTACCCTTAATTATTTGAGAAGAATGTGTGCTTTGGTATGTAACCCTGCATTTACAAATATACCAGTACATTACTTTAGAGAGAGTATTTACTTTCCACTTTTCCACTCAGCCATCACATTGAAATGACAGAGGACAGATGGTCACTTCTCACTAACCACGGCTCAATGTGTTGTCCATGATGCAACACCTACAGTAGTGGACTCAGTAGTCAGGGCTGTCACGCTCCTCCACAGCTCACCACAGCTCCTCTACAGCTCCTCTACAGTCCCTCCACAGCTCCTCCACACTTCCTCCACAGCCCCTCCACACGTCCTCCACAGCTCCTCCACAGCTCCCCCACAGCTCCCCCACGGCTCCTCCACGGCCCCTCCACGGCCCCTCCACGGCTCTCCCAGGGCTCCTCCACAGCCCCTCCACGGTCTCTGCATGGCCCCTCCACGCCTCCTCCGCGGCTTCCCCCACAGCTTCCCCACAGCTCCTCCACAGCTCCTCATGCCTAATGGTCTGAGATCTGCCAATTCACCCAACTGTCACCCAACACACAGTAATGACCGCATGCTGCCTGGTAACTCATCACAAAAGAGAGGACACTTTTATAATTGGACCATCAACCTTTCTCTGCACAGTCACAGAAGAAGTGTGTCTACATGCTTACGCCAAATGTCTTCCGTTTTATGAAGCTAAAATGACATGACTGAAGACAAAAGACTATAAAGACATTGTGAAAGATTGTGTGCATTTAACTGGGTTTCAATATTTTAAGTAGCACCATTAAGCAATCATAAACGCATAAACAAAGCAATTAAAGCCATTTTTTTTAAACATGTACTAGTGTTATATTTTACATACAAAAAAGTGTATCATTGTGCAGTCATTAACACTTCACATTAATAACTGCATTTGAGTCATTCTTGTATTGTTGATGTATTTTGTAAATTACTTTAAATTCCATGAACCTCTGAAATTCCTTAAATCTGAAAAAGGCTTTTTGTGAATTCTTAATAGTATAAAAGACAATTTATTTGTGTTTTATTTGTTTGTTTGGGACAGTGTATGTTAATGAACATACAGGATATACCTGCAGCAAAACACACCAGATTGAAGCCATTGGCTAATTTCCATCAGTGGGTGAAGTTGCAGGGTGAGTGAAGTGTCATGCCCAAGGACACAACAACAGTACGCACTACAGTCACTGCAACAGTCTCTCAGCAGTCTCCCATCCAAGTGCTAACCAGGCCCAACTGTGCTTAGCTTCTGTGAGCTGAGTACCAGGCAGTCTCAAGGTATGGCCACAATTTAATTAAAAAACCCTTACCCAACAATTTCTGTATCTGTTAACTTTCTCTGTATTAACTTGCTCTGTTAAATCTATAGTCTTACCAGTTACATGCACTTCACAAAGGACCTTGGCTCTCATACTGTATATAAGATAATCATGTGTACTTTTAATAAAATAAGCAATTCATTTCAGAGCATTTCCTGTCTTCCGTCATTAGTGAAAACCCCCATCCTGCCTAATAGCTGGGGTCCCACAGAGAGCACACCGATTAATAATGCAACCTACAAGTCTTCCTTTTCACAGCTAAACCATATAAGCCAAAGCGGTCTTACCGTATTTCACTGTGTCCTTCTTGACCCTCGGCTGACTGCAGCTCAGGGACAGCTCCATCAAGGACATGGTGAACGTGTGAAGATCTGACAGACATAAGGAAGAAATGTGTTAAAGGTGATCTACATCTATACATGTTTGTTATATGAATATATTGTAACTGAATCAACCACGACATTATGAGTGAATGACACAGACTAAGTTGATGGAATATTTTAGTGATTTATGTTAGCAGCAGCACCACTGGGAAACTGTAAGAGCTAGAGTTAGTTTGACAAGAGAGAGAATGTGCTAAACAACTGGATCACAGAAAGAAAAGTAGGCAGGTATTCATCATAATGTGGGGACTAAAATCTGTACACACTCTCACATTATGGGGATCTGCCTCCCTTATGGGGCCAAAATCAAGTCTTTATGACATAAATCCTTTATAATGAGATCAACAACATGATTTAAAGTTCAGATATGGATTAAAATATGTTTCAGTTGGGGCTTAGGTTGAGGGTTAACTATAGATAGGTCAACTGTCAAATGTAAGTCAGCCGGAGAACTACACCCCGTCAATAAAGGTCAGTGGTCCAACTCAACAGGTGAGCGGTCTTATCATAATATTTAGTCCTCACACTTAAAGGTGCAAGGATAGCAAATAATACAAATGTTTACGTCATGGAGACCTGATTTTGGTCCCATAAGGGAGGCAGATCCCTATAATGTGAGAGTGTGTACAGATTTTAATCCCCACTTTGTGATTAATACCTACCTACTTTTCTTTTTGTGATCCAGTTGTTTAGCATATTCTCTCTCTTGTTAAATTTGCTCTAGCTCCTACAGTTTCCTAATGCTGCTGCCGCTAACATAAATCAGACAAAACACAAATATTCCATAAAGTTGGTTTGTGAATAACACAGAATGTCAACTGTGTAAGAGTTCAGCCAAAAATACACTGAAATTTCCTTCATTACACACAATTCCTAACCCCATAATCCACACGTACTCTAAAGATGCTGATGGTGTTGCTAGAGATCCCTCTCGCTTGGATCTATGTCACAGAGCTACTTGTTCTGGGTTATACCTAAATACGGCCTGCAGCTAAGGCCATTAGTCACTGCCACATCTGGTGCTATTCCAGCTCTTATTGGAAGCTCATGGAAACCACTGTTCATTAGGGAATGTGAGGTGATTACATGTGGCTGTTGTTCAGGCTGCTAACTGCTTTCATTTCTATAGGGAATATAGGGACCACCTTAGTATACAACACACTGTATACTGGAGTTGATTGTATCAGATCATTTTGAAGATTTGGGTTAATAACAAAACAGCATCATCTTTTTACAGTAAATGTAGAATATTTTGAACAACAACCCCATACGACTGACATTTTTATTAATCTCAAATTTGATGATCACTTAATGACATTACTATTATTATGACAGGAACTGGTCGGCGTAATCCCTTATTCGTCCAGAAGTGGCTGTTCCTTCCTTTAAGCCTGTGTAAATATTTCCTCAGACCATTACCTTCAGATTGGAATTACCTTCTGAATAGTAGTAAAATCTTTTTTTTTTTCCTGTATGGATCAATAAATCAAAATGAGACAAACTAAAAAAAAATAAATAAAATTGTATACAACACAGAAGCCTAAACACTGGGCTTGTACACTTTTAGATAAAATATGAAAGTTTGTTGTATTGTGAGGACTGGGCACAGCTGAACATTTAGTGAGGAGCTGATGTGTAATGATGCAGTAAAATTGCATTAGTCTCTGTACTGGAGTGGTGTGGGTCACAACAGAGAAGTCATATTAACCTGGGAGAAACCATCCGCTGATATTACTTTTTGGAGGATCTATTAGCTGCATCTTATGAGGCTCATATAAGCTCCCTCTTCTGCTCTTAATAAAAGCCATGCCATATCCAACGTTATAGGTGAACTTGTATTAAAAGTTGGGAGAGGTTTTGTGCTATATGATGTAAGGACGCAAAAAGCTGGACAACACTTTGGTGAGGCTATGTGGTGTATAATTTTTAAATAGTGAACTAGATAACAGAGCTGATATTGATGTACGGAAGTCTAAGAAGTACTGTATGTGTTAGATATGTCGGTGTTAAAAACACACTATGTAACTTTTCTGGTTGAGGGTCTGCCACCTTCATGAAGATGTTACCATTTTGTCAAGAATGTTCCACAGTCTGGTTAAACTTATCTATCTCTGTGGAGACCTGCTGTTGATCACAGTAAGATTTCATGCTTTTCAATGTATTTTTATCATTTAATTGTAATTTAACTGTATTGTTAATTATAACTTTAAAGGTCCTATATTACACAAAATTGACTCTTATAAGCTTTTAGTCATGTTAGAATATTGTTACCTCCTCAAAAACATACCATGGGTTTTGTTTTATTCACACATGCTTGAGTAATCCTTTATTATTAGTCTGTCTACATCTCCAAAGCTCAAAATGCTTGGTTCCACCTTGTGATGTCATGAAGTGGTAGTTTTCAAGTTAACAGCTACTTTCTACCTTTTGTTCAATAGAGATCAGATGAAATCATCCAAATGATTCTAGTGAAGGTGTATGGAGTTTAAAAACACAGTGGAGCACTTCTTGTATTAACACATGACATCACAAGGTGGAAGGTGGAGTGTTTTCAGTTTGAGAGAAGAACTTACCCTAAATACGCAGGGTTTGTGTGTTAAACATGAATGAAACAAAACACAACTCCAGGTATGTTTGTGATGAGGAAAAAACTGTAACAACAGATCAAAAAATATATGGGCCCTTTAATGCTATAAGGAGAAACATTTCCATGGAGACAAGCAGGTAGCATAACCGCCACTAGAAAAAGTTACATAGCTAAACTCAGAAAGACTTCGATGGCTTGAACAAGTGTAGAGGAAGAATCAAGAATGCAGCAGCTTCCAAAGACTAGTCTGAAATTCCAACAATTTGGCAGCCTACATTTAAGAGTCCATATTTTAAAATGTCATTACAAGGATGAAAAAGTACAGAGACTTGCTTTAAAAAGTAATCAGCTCTCCTTCGAGGTTTGAGCTGCCAGTTGGTGAATAAAACAGCCAACTGTGAGAGTGAGAGGGGAGGAGGGTTGGGGAGCAGTGTCAGAAACAGGGAGAGGGCTAGGAGGTAATGGCAGAGATCACTCAGTGGTACCACAATTATATGGACAGAGACAATGCCCCAGGACACAACTTAATGGCCCTAATGAGGCTTATCTGTCTGTTCACAATCCGCTTAGACCAACCTACGGCATGGATCTGGTCTTATTTAAAAAGGCAGCTAGGAGAACATAGGGGAGGCTGCAGGACCTTTAAGCCACTGTAAGCGAGTTTGCACTGTGATGTGACGGGCTAACGTAGCAGCCTTGACACGGATCAATCCAGACATGTACATTTGGTGAGCTGTGGGTGCTCTTTAATTCGCTATTCACTGGCCGAGCGCTTTGTGATTAATGACAGGTACTTAGCTTGGAGACACGGTCGATAAACCCACTGGTCCAGGAACTTAATGCCAAATGGTACGCTGAGGGGGAGACAGGAGATCCCGGGGCTGCAGCACACACAGAAATGATCTCTGATGCTACTGATGCAAATGTGCGGGTATGTATGAACCACAGTACGGTACATTGTGAAAAACAATGTTAATCTATGTCAGAGTTCAAATCCTTCATATTTAACATGACATTTTCTTATTTGTGGCATAACAAATGTGAATGGATTCTTTAAAAAGTTTCCATTGTAAAATAATACAACAGGAGATATGCTAAAGTACAGACAGCTATATGTGACTTTTGAGACCTAAACATTACACAAGTATTTAGTTCCATTTTCATCTTGGTACACAGCTCTCACAATAATTCACTGTCTTTGGAAAGGAAAAAAAAAGTCTCACTTTGATCACAACATGACAACTAGACCATGTAATCCTGTAATCTTATCAGCAGCACTCAACAAACACTAACAAGTGCGTTAGTGAGAAAATAATGTAAGTTATTTACGCCAAGGCCAGATCAACGTGTTCATGTCAACAGGCACAAGTTAATCAATAGACTGGGTATCTATGCGCCTCGAAGATACTATATTGCACAAAGTCACCGGTCATCGTCTATTCACGATGAAGAGCGCTTGCGCTCGCTCGTGTGTGCGATCCTCCGGGACGCACCGCTACAATACTGACCTCCAGCGTGCGCACGAAGGAGAGGAGGAGGAGGAGAGAGCGAGCAGCTTCTTCTTTACGGGACTCATCGTACAGCATCAGACTCTGGATGTGACAAGCCGTGGGACGCCTGGATACGAGTAAAATTTACCATGATCCATCTTTACGCACAGATACGCAACACGCAAACTAGGGATATGTTGCGCTAAAGTATCAAGTTGACGGTTAATTTTCCTCTTTCTTACCTCGCCAGGGCGGAGCAGTTTTTTTTTTTTTCCAAATGTAAGAAAGACACGTGGTCGTTACAAACCTCTGTCAGGACACAGTGGAGAGGAGGAGCCGGAGGAGAGATGCGGGCGCGTAAAGGAGGGAGTCCGCTTCCTACAGCCGTGTGGATATTCCGCTGCGGCTGCATGTGCGCTGTTTTGGGGAATAACAACCTTAAAGACTTTTACGCACAGATTTTCTGTCCATAGGAGCACCTCGGACACACGATGTAAACTAAAGAGGTGAGACAATGGGATTTTAGATGTATATTTTCAAAGAGACAAACTCAAAATGGAATACATTTTTAAACTGATTTAAATAATAAAATTCTTACTGGGACCTGTCAAAATGGATTTCTTAAATACGTCCTCACTGGATGGAGGGACTGAAGCAGACAACATCTCTTCTAATGCCACCTCCCAGAGTCGGTACAGCCAGCTGGCCATCTGGGGTCTGGCAGGACTGGTCAGTTTCATCATTCTCGTCACAATAGTGGGGAACGTCTTGGTTGTTATTGCAGTTTTAACAAGCCGAGCCCTCAAACCACCTCAAAATTTATTCCTTGTCTCCCTGGCCAGTGCAGACATTTTGGTTGCCACTCTGGTAATGCCCTTTTCACTGGCTAATGAACTTATGGGCTTTTGGTTTTTTGGCAAAATTTGGTGTGACATTTACCTAGCCCTGGATGTTTTATTCTGCACTTCGTCTATTGTGCATCTTTGTGCTATCAGTTTGGACAGGTACTGGTCCGTCACACAGGCTGTAGAGTATAATTTAAAGAGGACCCCCAAAAGAGTTAAATGTATGATTGTAGTGGTGTGGCTCATCTCTGCAGTTATATCCTTTCCACCACTTATTTCAATGGACAGAAGCAGCACAGATGAAAGTCAATGCCAACTCAACGATGAAACTTGGTACATTCTCTACTCAAGCATTGGATCATTCTTCGCCCCGTGTGTTATTATGATCCTTGTTTACATTCGAATTTACCAAGTGGCCAAGACGAGAACTCGAACAATGTCGGAAAAGAAAAGAGACGTTGATGCCACACAGGAAAATGGGATGGATCAATTAGAGGGAAAAGGTGGGTCTATAAAGTCCAGCAGAGGCGGGAGCACCAAGGAACGTGAGAATGGACACTGCCAAGAGCAACCGGTGGATTCGCCTCTCCAAAACCAGGACAAGAACCAGCACGCAAACCACGATGACGACTACGAAGACAGTAGCTCGTCCGACGAAAAGCCCAAAAAGACTTCCTCCAAGCATCACCATGACGACAAACGTGATCGGAAGTCCAGCCGGAAAAGCAGCTCCGCCTCTAAGTACTCCAGCAGGAAGTCCCGTGCCAGCTCCAAATCCATAGATCTGTTTTCCTCACGCCGGAAGAGACGGAGCACGGTCAATCGAAAGAAGGCATCCGCGGCCCGGGAGAAGAGGTTCACTTTTGTCCTAGCTGTGGTTATGGGCGTGTTTGTGGTCTGCTGGTTTCCATTTTTCTTCTCCTACAGTCTCTATGGGATATGTCGTAAACCATGCGAAATTCCAGAGACCCTTTTTAAGTTCTTTTTCTGGATTGGGTACTGCAACAGCTCTCTAAACCCAGTCATCTACACCATTTTCAACCAGGACTTCCGTAGAGCGTTCCAAAAGATCCTCTGTAAGTCATGGAAGCGGTCGTTCTGATAGGAGTTCGGTGAACCTTAAACCCGGACTGAGCTGGGGGATAAAGTCCAGGCCTGATGCACTTGGAGGGATTGTAGTAGAATGGATAGGACATTAAAAGGATCAAGAGGACTGCAGTAAGGCGCAGTAATGGAGCTTAGTATCTGATCATTTCCACAATGCACGGCTGCTTCTGTGCTCTGGAGTGGCCATGGCTCATTCCCCTCCCCACTGACTTATTCCATCTTCGTTTAAATATATTAAAGTCATAAGAGCGACTGCGGTCCATGCACAGCAGAGGGAATGCTGTGAAGGGGGTGGACGTTTTACAAAGACTTTGATAACTTCACTGAATATCTTAAGAAGGCCTTGACAATCTCAGACAACTGTTATTTGACTGTAAGATAGCATTATCTTTCTCTTATCTGACATTTCAAATCTTTCGTAATCTATCCCTCTCAACAAGAGGACCAATGGGACGAAGGGGCTCCTTGCTTACTGATTCAGTAGCAAACTATTTCACTCAGAAAAAAAAGAACAAAGTCTATTGTTGACAGAAAGTGCAAAGTCATATTTATTTTATACAAAAATGTGGTAAGTGCAATGCTTCATTCCATGTGGATGTGTGTTCCTGTGTACAGTAGTGTGTTATTCCTCTACCTGGCGTGTGTGTGCTGGCTCCTGAGAGGGAGATGGAGTGCAGAAGTAGTGCTGAGACTGACAGCTCTCCATTGAGCGAGCGCTGTTTGCCTCTGTGTGAGAGCAGCCGGCAGAGGAAGTCTGTAATATCAGCGTACATATGGGGGCTGTGATAAAGTCACTTTATCTCCACACTCACTTCTCATTCCCCAAATGTGCCATGCAGATGTTTGGTCATTAGCCTAGTTTATATGCACTGAGGAGGGCCACGTACTAATCAGGAAACGATAAGAGTAATTGGATGGCATAGCACTTATAGTTAATTCTATAAAATAGACTAATTAAATACTCTTTGATCCTGAGTTTAATATCTAAACCAAGAAGAACAAAAGCCAGAGTTTTGATTTTATAAAAACAGACTGGGTTTAGTTTTGGGGCTATATCCAGCCTGCTGTATGGGACATGAGGGCTGTCTGTGTCTCTGTTTGTCCTCACTGTCTGGAGAAGTGTCTTCTCTCCTCGTCTGCTCTGTCCAGTACAAGCCTGTCACACCTCATGCACTGCTGTAAAGTCTGCTGCACACACTCATGCAAATCATTATGAAACATTACGGACAATGTAAGCATTTATAGCCAAAAGAACTGAAGCTTGTCTATCATTGTAAATAAGTGACATGGCAGTATCCCTGTGCGGTAACTCCTGATCACACATATTATATGATAAACATGTATTATTTGTATAATGAACAAATTGCTCAACGATTTCCATGTTACAGAGACCTCCTTGTCCTTTTTTAAAGCTAAGAAAAGTGTTTACCCCTCTGTTTTCAGCACATTACAATGAACAAATAAAGAGATTGATTCAAATAACACTTAACTTGTACAAGGACAGTTTTTGTTGTAATAGTAATATGATACTTTTTTTGTCCTCGTCTCTTGCTGGTATAATTTAGAATGCATGGCTGATATGGTTTGCATAAGTGCAATTTTGTTTGGGTGATTTTTCTGATTTATGTCGTCCTGGCACAAAAGCTACAGACCAGTCGACAGTAATTTACTATAATGTCTGCCCTGAGAGTGGCATAGCCAAATGGGATTCTTGGTTGATGCATCTGAATCAAGTTTGGTTCAAAATTACAAAAAAAAAAACATATTTAAAAAAAAAAAAAATTTAACAGAAGCATTAAATACAACAAATGAAAATGTATTTGTGACATATGCTAAGCAATGACAAAAACAAAAACTTTTCAAATGCTAAGAATAAAGGAAATTAAAGCCACAAGCGGCGATGATGGCCCCCGCCCCGGCACGCCCGCCCCC
>KN484317.1:24880-41378 GCA_000787095.1 Periophthalmodon schlosseri | reverse complement strand
GCTGATTTAATATACAAAAATACAACTCAACAATGCTCAAATTAGCTACTGAAGTATATAAGTTCCAAAAATGTATTTTGTTATGATAATGACTTTTTACAGTACTTACACACTTTAATGTGAACTCATTTAAACATTACATAATACTTTACGAGCATATGTCAAAAATAGTGTCTAATTTCTAAAGCCTAATTAAGCCCCCTCTATGCTGTAGGCGATGTGACGTGTTTGGATATCTCTGACCTCTCTCCCACTCCACACATACACGACAGAAACAGTTGGAGCAGAGCTGAGCGCTCAGTGGGAGGCACCTGGCATGTTTAATTCAGACCAGATTTTAGAGCACCTCTTGTGGGGATACTGTGCTACGATGTGGGGCTGACAACTCAGATACTGCAAGGGGACACAATTAATCGGATTTTAGAGAATTTTGGGACTTGTGGTGGGTAAGTAGTTAAAAATGTACTCAAGAAAGTGTACTGTTACTTCAAAATAAGCCTCTTTTCCACTGGCACGGTTCGCTTGGGGCGACCTTGGAGCGGGTCTGTTTGGTGCGGCTCCCTCCAGCTGAGATGTGTTTCCGTGCCCCGAGCGTGACTCCGACTCCAGGGGTAAAGCTCTGCTCCATGAGACACTGATGTCACCTTAACATAATTCACAAAAAGACATTTAGTAATTCCAAGTTTGTGGTGCTGTGAGAGTAAACACTGAACTACTTCTGGTTTATTGTCAGCTTTTTCCGCATTTATTTCACTTCTCTGCGCCCTCCTTTAAAACAGCTTTATAGTCCCTATAGAACTTATTTACTGTCAAGATCGGCAGCCCCATGCAAAATAATACAACTTGAATGGCAATGGCGGCGTCCACGGCAACTATCAGAATAAGGTGAATACGTGAGTACTGTGCATCGAGAAACAGGAAACAGCTGATGCTAGAGCGCTAGCTTTGTTCTAAACATTGTTGCCATAACTGGAAATAAGGCTAAAACAAGGTTTATCAAAAGATCAAGTCAGCATTTAGTGAGAGATTATTATTTTATGTTTATATTGACTTTTTGCCATCTTGAGTCTGCGTTCTCTCTTGTCCAATCATCTTGTTTCTTGTGTAGTCACACCTTAGCTAAAGCGATCCATACCATCCATACGATCTGGGAGCTAGTACCCTCCAGGACCCCTCAAATGGGGCTGTATGGTTCACTTTAGACAGTGGACACACTTGCGGCCCGTACAGATCCACTCCAAAGCAAACCAGAGGAAATAAGGCTTAAGTATTACTCAAATAAAATAGTGGTCCAAGAAGGGTTAAGAGTTTAAAAAAGCATTATAGTTAAGAATAACTGTCTGGGAGTAACATCTGATTCTGATCTGAAATGAGTACTATCCATCTCTGACCATGAGCATATGATTGAATGTTCCTTTAGTTATAATCTTCCACAGTATAGCATAAAACTTATCTCCATGGAGTGTGGTTTTAACTTTCTATTTCAATAGAATCATGCAAGTGATGTGCCACCTCCAGAATGCTACATACTCTACCTTTAATTAAGATTTGACATTCGAATATATGACTGACGCCTTTTTTCAGACCAACATTAACATTGGACTTAGGTTGGGCTAAATTGGCGTCACGGTGGCTGAGGGGCCAGCACTCACACGTCACAGTGAAAGGTCATGGCCTTTCTGTGCTGAGTTTGCATGTTCTCTCTGTGTCTAGGTGCGTTTCCTCCCATCAACCTGAAACATGCACCAAAGGCAATCCTCATGTGGTACTGAACAAGCTCAAGATCTAGAGGTGGGACTCAGAGCATAGTACTGCAGCAACTCCTGACTGTTGCTGCCCCAGCGGCACTGGTTGGTCAAATGCTGAGAATGAATTTAGAGCAAAAATACACAAAAATTAAATAAATTGCTTTTTGTTTGGCCGAGATGGGTTCATGAGATCTGTGTTAGCCTAGAGTGTGTGCAAAAACAAAACACAAAAGTTGGAAAAATATGAATGAAAAGCTCACCATCCACCTGCCTTAATCCTCTTTTTATTTGGCAAACAGCTCCATGCCTGTGCAGTGTGTTGATGCCTTCAAGCGTATACATGATGTGACTAACATGTAATCTGCTGCTCTCCCAATTAGTGCTGCTCCATGGACACATACAAACCAGGAGAGGCGTGAGTATACACATGTTCTGTTACTGTAATCAGAACAAACAGGAAGGATTACATTTCACAGGTGACTGTCACTGGACAAAAATCAATGTTTTAATCAATCAGATGCCTTTAGTTCTGCTCTTCTGTCCTGCTTATGAGAATGAGATGGGATAGGGGATTACTGTTACTCCAATGGTGTAGTGTTTTTTTTTTTTTTTTAGAAATACTTAGAAATGCACTCCATAGACTGTATAAAGAAGTGGACTGAGTGAGCGTGACGTCACCCGTAGCTCCAATCAAGCTCATCAAGGCTGGCGGTTACAGGGGAGACTTTGGAGCGGGGTTCTGACCGTGAGTATCATAGCAACCAAAGAGCCAATCCGGAGTCAGGCTGTTGAAGGTAATGCCCCTTCCTGCCCGCACTGCTGGTTTAGCAGCGCTGTCAATCAAACCTGTTGCTAACACTAGCGGGAGTGACCTTGGGGAAAGGAGGCACCTCATTTGTCTGTTATATATCTTGAAAAAATAAAATACCAAGATCATGTAGAGCGGGTTAATAAGAACATTTTAAGCAAAATGATGGCTCACTGCAGCAGTTACAGAGAGAGGGGGACCAATTTTTTCAAAGTAAAGTGAATTGGAGCCAGAGTCGATGGAGCTGGGTACGCGCCCATGATCACTTCCTAGTTGGAACGCGGTGGCTAGCAGGTTAGCTATGTCCATTAATATATACAGTCTATGATGCGCTCATAAAAATGCAGGTGGTATTGGGTTATATTAAGATAAGATAAACCTTTACTTGTATCACAATGGGGAAATTACAATGTTGCAATGTAAAGTTCAACAACAATAACAAAATAGGAAGCAGGCAATCAAAATGAAGATAGATAACTATTAAAGGCTACAAAACTAAGATTCTATGACTTGCATATATTGGCTCAGGATATTGGTTATGGGTTAAGCCAACGAATTAAAGGCCAGTGTTGATTACACATGCCCTCAGGTTTATGGAGCACTCATATGCACTCATATAATATTACACTGGGAATGCCCCTTTTCATTTGATCATGGACTCTCTAGTCACTAGCCTACTAGAAATTCTTTATGTAAAAACAATCATCACTATTAACATTCAAGTGAATAAATGTTTGGATTATGTACTCTGTGTGTATGGTATTGTATATTGGTATTGATTTGATAAAGATTATAAAGATGCACATTATTTTTCACTCTATTCTCGCAGTCCTTCTCTATCACTGTGGGCCTAATCTTTCATTAACACTGCCTCTGGCACCACAGATACTACCTGTGTTTCTCAGCTTCTCTCCTTGTCTTCTTCTAACTCATCAATCTTCAGTCCGACAGGGTGGTCCATTTAATAAAGCAGCACTCTCCCTCTATAGAGTAACTGCACAGCGGTCCAATACTTAATAACCTGTTGCTTTTTAAACTATTCAATAAGGTAGCTCTTAATAGAATTTCCCTCAACCACCGTGGGATTCACCGCTTCAATTAAAGGGCCTAATCTGAACCAAAACCTTTCAGTGAATTGTTTTTTTAAACAGAGTTCATCAAGTAAATAAGGGTTTTTCTTGCCAGACGGTCGACTTAAGTGGTCACTGTACTGGTCAACTTAAAACCAATCACCAGGACCAATAATAAAGGTATTCACTGGAGAAGAAATATGGTTTTCACGTTTTTTCCTTGTACACAAACATTGAGTCAAAGAGGTAAGCTAAAAAGAAAGGGGTTGGGAGAATGAAAAGCTTTTGTTTTCATCCGTTCACTCTGCGCTGGGTCAAGAGGTATTATTACAGACTAGTGGTGTTTCTATAGGCTATGCCCCATTGATGTTTTCAATGGAATGAAAGCAAACACTAGTTATTTTACATCTCAGAATGTTGGATATTATTCAGATACTAACAGAACAAATGAGCTGAATTCATCCAAACCTTTCTTCACCTTCTGTGATGCTTAAAGATTCCATTGTGGTGTTAATATGTACCAGACTGATGTATTGAATAAGCAGTAACTTCTTTATGTCTGTATGTCTGTGACTGACATATAGTAAGCATGTATACGTCAATCTATCTTTGGGAAATAGATATCCATCTTCTATCATCTATCCAGAGGTGAAGAGTGGTGACAGAGTCTAAACAGAGAAGCCCACACTCCTGAACACTTCCACTGTCACCACTGAGCTAAAGCACAGGAGGAGTCTGTGCCCTCAAACTGTGGTTACAACCTTTTTTGTCTGAAGGACACCCCCAAGGGTTGTCTCACACTCACTATATTGTGTACTAGTTTCTTTAGTCATCCTCAATCTTTTTACTAGTACATGGTAAATAATAACTTTTACTTTTCGTTCTGTTTAATGATATTCAAGTCAAAGTACCGAAACATTATTAAGTACTCCAAAGAGCATTTTATATTCCAGTACGATTCAATTTTCACCCTTGCCAGGTGGTACTTTCATTTCAAGTACCCTCTGGCATGTGCTCCTGTACCCTCAGTGGTCCCTGTACCCCTGATTGGGAAACACTTCTCTAGAATTACCCTGGTGGCATATCATAAACCAGGCAGGTATCAAAATGCTATGTTTTAAATGTTTTTAATTAAACATGAAAACTTTTGAAATTAAAATGTACCAGCAGTAAGCCTAAAGCTTGATCCTTTTTCCTTTTTCTTTGTCAGAGTTGAGTGTTTCCCTATGACAGCAGCGCTGCCCCCTGAGGTCAGGAGTTCAACCCACATGCTTTTCATTCTGCACTGTCCATCCATCTAATCAGTCTTCAACACCTTCCCTCTCCCTCACTGTAAAAAATTGATGTGGCAAATTATTGATGAGTTGACTTTGCACAAAGTTAGCAGATGGAAAGGCTTCACTTGGACATAATGTAAAAAGAATGAAGGCTGGTGCCATCAGGGACAAGCCGTTAAACACGTCCCGGGCTCCTTTAATATACGGCTAACAGTTTAGATGAACTCAAATCCCTCTTGGCGATGATCTCAAAAACTGGAATAAAGTGTGTGATCCACTCCTCCGCAGCCTGCCCAGTGTTTGCACATTTACAAAGAACAACATGCCATTTGAAACCTCGCTCTTAAACGATTTGGATGATCGTTACACAAATTGCAGCCAATTATTATGTTCATTTGTACTTGATTATCCAAATTTTGAGCAAGCATTTAAATATAATCATTGGTGGGTGTAATCATTGTATTTTGGTTTCAATTAAGAAGGACTTAGGAGCAATTTTACCATTCTACATAAACACAGATTAGGCAGAATATTTCTAACCTGTTGTTTCTTTTGTAACCTTTCTTTTGTTTTCTACAGCCAGATCTCAAGGACACTGTATTCACTGCTGTCTAATGTTACTCTAAACACAGGAAGGCTGAAGAAGGAAAAAAAATACACCTTTGCTTGTTGCTCAAATTAAGTTTATTCACAACTCACCTTTATCTAAACTAACCTCTACTGTTTAAATAGTCCACTTGAAAAGCCACTGTACTTTTATTAACTGTCACATCAAATGTTTGTGTTTTATTGTGACAAGAAACATCATGATTTTATGATTCTAATAGATCACCATGCTCACCATGTGTTTGGACTTATAGATCAAGCTGTTTTAGTGAATGCTAAAGTAATATTAATGTGATATAAATAGGTAAAAAAAAAAGAAAAGAAGAGAAAAAAGACTTCACATTTTGATATGATATATTGTGACCTGAATATATCAGTTATTAATTAACCAAATAATCTTGACATCCCTATTTTCGACAAAAGTGAAACCTCCAAGTAGCCTCAATTTTGTTTACACACCAAGTGTACATAGTATTTCATTTAGTCCAGACCTCACTCAGTGTGATTCTCACAATATTTGTGAGTTCACAAACTCACAAACTCATGAGATTCCACTTGACATACTCCCACTGTTCATGCAGAAGACAAAGGCAAAGCGCCCAAGCGAACCAAAACAAACATGGCCACACCAACAGCCTGTTTTAGCATCAGTACTGACTATTTTGTTTGTGAAAAAGTGCTTTGTACATTTGTGGACAGGGAAGATGTCTGTGCTTTTCTCTCAAATGGATTTAACAAAAGTTTGACTTTTTGGCTTGATGCGTGATGCTTCAACCAATCAAATTCAAATATTCATAATGATGTTCAGTCTTTTCCCGATCACTTTCAGCAAGAGCCGTTCCAGATTCATAAATGTGTAAAACTCAATTCAGAGTGCTGCACATCAGTCTGGTGTGAGTCAGGCTAATTTACGCCAACTTCTGGTTAAATTCTGGATTAAGGTTAATAAAGGTATACTTGTTCCTGTAGGTACATTTGTCTGCCTTCAATGCCACCAGAGGACCACAGTGGGTATTTGGTTCAGAATATTTATAAACACACTCTCAACTACACTTATTTCAACATCACACTTGTACTCAGCTGGGAGATAGTACTAAAATGTCTCTTCTCAAAAGTACCAGCCCAGAGTGGAATACTTGAAAGATGGATAGATGTGGGCTAAGTGCTGTACAACCCTGAAGGGCCAAAGTTGAAATGCAACAGTTACAGGAATCACTGCCATTTGATTCCGTGGGATTCTTTTCGGCTTCTTTTACAGATCCAACTATTTTATTACAATTTATTTGCCCAGGGGCTGCAATGGCATTGACTGCCAATGTGTCTAATGCCCCAGAACTCAATAAGCAGGTATAAATATTAATCTCAGCTATTACCAAGCCAAAGTAAGCCTATCACCAGGATAGGCCAGGCTAATTTAAGTGGCATACAGTATTTCAGTGCATAGCAGACAGCCTAATGGAATCCATCCTGTGTGCAGTTATACATATAAAATACCACATTACCTATGCTAAACAGACCACATGAAAATGCAGTAATGACATGAATCCCAAATATTATTCAAGAAGAGGTAGAATGAATAGCAATCACCGCATTGCACTTGGCCCCTTAACACTCACAGTAAAGAAGGTCTGGAGGCCGGTGTGACCATCACAGGCCTCAGTCCTCAGTCCTCATGAAATCTAAAGTGTCACATCATTCCACAGTGATCCACTGCAGGGAGAGAATGTACAGTGTAAGCCATCATTTCACAGTCATGACTTTGTGATTAGTTTTGTACAAAAGATTGGATTAAAAGAAAGAGTCAGAGCAGCATTGCCAAATGCCTTGAAGGTCTGATTTTGTAAGCAAGTTTTTTTTTTTTTTCTAATAAACTACAACTGTGTAAAAAGTTTGATGATTCATTTAATAATTCAATGTGTTTTGTGCATTTCCTAGATAACATGACTTCATCACAGTTTGGGATAAGGCCTACAGTTAAACAGAAGATCTTGTTTTGGATTTGATTGTTTACTTTGCAGCTTGAAGTTTCAAAGTCCGTACTTAATTTTATGGCTATTCAACTCTCAGTACAGTACCACTATGTTATTCACAGGGACTCGTAAAAGCTCTGAGCCAGATGGAGTGACTGCTTCTTAAATTATTCATATCTTAGATTAGTAAAACGCTACAGGCAAAAGTCAAGACCAAAGGATTTATCCAAAAGCATCAGTTAATAATAAGTGGTTATACCTGATTCCCATCCTTGCGTTTAGCAGACAATATAGTGATGACCTAAGGTTGGGGTGAGCTGGGGTGAAATGCTTAGAAAATCTTGAACAATAGTCAATCTCTTTTCATTAGTGATGCTCTCACAATTTACAGTCTCTTGTTTTATGTGCCCTGGAGTGCTCACCATATACCAGAGTGCTGTTAAGTAAAGCAATCAGGTCTTATTAGGCTGTTAATGAGCCTAATGAATCTGACTCTGGGGTAAATAGCTGTATGGAGATGGTCCCCGGAGAAGCCTTCTATAGAAGCTGTGCCTAGTGCCTAGTTAGGCACAGACCCAAATTCTCACTACAAGTCAAACAAAAAGAGATGGAACTTAAGGTGGCACAACCGTCTTTTAAAGGACTGCAGGATTTTTCCATTTGCAGCTATTTATTTATTTATTTATTTATTCCTTATTTCAGACTCAAAAGATTGGTCCATAGTTAAAGCTTGTGTGTGATATATAGTTATAATCTATGACATCCGTGGATCATTATGTTATAATTTGGATGTTTTAAATCATAATATTCATCTAAAATGACTTAATAAAAGAAACAAGTCCACTGACTTCCACATTAGAAAACTGTGGTGCCCAATGGGAGCTGACCTCACCATAAACGTCATCATAACGAAGAGCTGTTAGTGCAGCTATCCATAGATCACACTAACGGGCAGCAGATTTTTTTTCACTTGTGCCAAAATGAATAAGCAACGCTGCCAAATCCTACATCTATCACTGATTAAGAAAATAAAATTGGAGAACTAAGTACAGAGCACTGGGCGTATGCAGGTGGTGGTAAAAACAGGGACTGATGGGCAAAATGGCATCTTGAAAATAAGCGATTAAAGTTTGCTCAAAGATACCCAAACCACTCCAAAAACAACTATGGCGAGTAAAAACAACTATAACATGGTTAAAAGCTCTGAAAAATTGATTTGGCATAATAGGTCTGCTTTAAAAAGAAAATAACACGATTTGTGATTTAGGATTCAGATTGCACATTGTAAACAACTCCAGGAGCGTTGACATTTGAGAGAAGACTGAAATATAAACGAATCCAAGGATCCCATGCAATTCTCAACATGTTTGTAGATGTACAGGTGAGAGATTTTTGTAAAAAGGCAAAATATTTAGTTCCTGGTAGATGACATCTATCACCTAAATACTTGCAGCCTTTGCATTTCGATAATTTCACCAACTCAGCAATTAATTGTGAAACCATACTTCTTTTACAACACTAATCCTAGAAAAATCACACTGAGACTGACCATACTACCAATAGTGGGTAGGACAGATTTTATTTATCCACTGAAAGAAAGGTGTCCTCTGCATTTGACCTGTTCTTCTATGACGCTGTGGAAACCTGTCAGGAGTTTACACAGAGTAGCGTTTTGTTTTTGCACCCTTCTGAGTATATTTCTAAGCATACTTTTCTAACTGTATTCCGACTCTGCAATATTTGCACCTGACTCACCAGTTTAGAATGTTTTTAGACATTTTCCTTAAACTTTTCACTGAACTTTTTTACATGCAGAGGTTAGGTCAAAACTGCTATATTTTGGGAAACATTTAGTGATTTTAGGATGTGGGAGAATACGGTCTATTTCTAACACTAATGTGGTTTAGGGTGTACCTGCACAGATAACACTGGTGGAAGGATGCTGAGGTTGGAGCTGTCAGAAAGTAAGAGGGGAGATTTGAGGTGAAAAGAAACATGGGGTTATTTGGTGATGAGAGGATGCAGTTTGGGCTAAATGGAAGCAGATGACAGCTGAAAAGGAACGGTCGATACCAAAAGTAGGTCTCGGCATATATACCAACAAGTGCGGTGCTTTATCACTCCCCCGAAGCAACAACACGCTTTATGGACAAGACAAATCCAATATATTTTAACCAGATATTGACCACA
This sequence comes from Periophthalmodon schlosseri, assembly GCA_000787095.1. Classification (NCBI taxonomy): domain Eukaryota; kingdom Metazoa; phylum Chordata; class Actinopteri; order Gobiiformes; family Gobiidae; genus Periophthalmodon; species Periophthalmodon schlosseri. The sequence continues at coordinate 31,709 of KN484317.1, read as the reverse complement.
TTTCATTATTGCTCAGCTCAAATAGATAAATGAGCATTCACCTTTACCTCCTCTCTTGAATAAGCCTGTCCATTATTCAGGTGCAAGGTTCACGGGTCAGCTCTCATTAACAGCGAGGAGCATCTTGAATTGGTTGACACGGTGACAATTGATTTCCAATACAATTCACTGTAGCTTTAGGGTCATCTTTTCTGTCATCTGTCAGTCTCTTCACTTTTCATTAGACATGCCATACTGGATGTTGTGCTATAGAGATGCGTTATTATTATTATTATTATTATGTATTTTTCTTCATTCAAATGATATATTGATTAGCAGGTGGTAGTGCCAGAAGTTGAGATTAACAAATCGTTATGAGAGGTAAATGAGATTGAAAGATAGGTCATCTCAAGGGTCCCAAGTCATTAACCAACAGCTTAGTGACTTATAATGATGTCATTAGAGCTTCATCGTGGTAAAGATATAAGGCGTGGAAATGAAGATTTATGGCTGTTTGGAACAACACAAAGACAAGAGGGAAAACAGGAAAATGGCAGCAGTAATAAACTTGATGAATTAGAACTATGGTTATAATCATTAAATTTACACCAAACTAGTGTTTTTAATAGATTCATCAGTTACATGGAGCAGTGCGAATGTTGTTCATTTATAAGCATTTGGGTTCTGCCTATACTCACACATTTATAATACAAATGTTTTTATTTTAAAGGACAAATATTGATTTAAACTAGTTAAAGCAAAACAAACTTGAACCACAAGAAATTTAGCTCAATCAAGAAACCTTAAGGTGTTTGCTTGTGCACAGATTTGCACATAGAACATCTGTGCTGGGTTTTACACATATTACAGGTGATGTGGTGCCTCAGAAAATGCCCCTACAAGAAATGCAAGATTGAATGCGGTGTTGAGGGTGCTACAGTATGCTAACAAATATATTAATCTCCATGGAGACAACAGTGATGCCAATTTACAGGTCAGATCTGTGGTAAGGCGAGCCCTCAAAGTAAGAATGCATGCTTTTTAAGGTTTTTTTTTTAAACAGTAAAACACTTCTTTTTAAATTAGAAAAAGGCAAGATGAACAAGTTAAATGGCATACATTGGAATATCCAAGCAAAGCAATTACATCTCAATAAGACAAGCGAGTGGCCGTCCGTCCACCAGAAAAGTTATACAATGCTCTTTTAATACACTCTTTTGAGTATAATAAAAGGCTATTAAATCTTAAAACTGTCCATTTTGTTACACCAGTACATTGTTGAGTTTGTTTTAGACCATGATGGAAACAGAAAGAAATAGGATGAAGTCAACCAAAGAGAAAACTTTTTTTCTTTAAAATAAATGGATAAAAAAAGACAACTGGATCTCCATGAGTACTTATTTTTTATGATGTGAGTTACAAACCTTCTCCAAAGGGCACAACAAATATCACTTCCTGCTTCTGAAGAGTGCGGACGCTATCCTTGCTTGCTCCGGCTGCTTCCTTCTTTACTTTGCCTTTTAATCATTTTACTTTTTCCAGTGCTAGAAAATCTTCCTAGTTATGATTTTCTTTTAAACCATTTTTAAATTTTTTAACAAATTATCTGACGAGCCAGCGACATGTCTGGGGGAAGAAATCAAAGGAAATCTTTCTGTGAACGCTGTCGGAACTATCAACAAGAAATTAATGAGCTACAAGCATGGATATTTGCTTTAGAATCTGAAAAAGGGCTTCATCGGACGCTGCCAGTGACTTCCAGTGGTAAGCGGCCCACAGTTACTTTCAGAGAGGAGGGTGAAAAAAATGATACTTTCAACTTAAACATGAATGATACTGTGTCTTTTCTAGAACTTTGTGAAGACCAAAATCCCAAGCCAACGCATCAAGAGATAAAAGACAATACTAATATTGTTACATCACCCCAAATACAGCTTACAAACAGATTAACATACAAAACATACAGAAAATGGACCAAAACAAGAGCAATGAAGTTGGCAAAAGAGCGCAGGCAGACAGGCGATCTGTGCCAAATGTCAAGGTCAGCGATACACTGCAGCTAGGAGACGGTGCTATCAGAGATGTGAGCCACAGAGGAATCCAAACTTGCTCCTATCCCAGTAACACTGTTTCTGAGATTACAAAACTCTTGCCAAAAGTTTTGTCAACACACCGAAGGGCTAACAGCTGATTGGACTGAAGTCTTGAAAAGGGATTTCACTAAATTATTCGAGGAGCTTGATAAAGTGGACCTTAAGACATTCATCAGTGGACCTCTTCCTAGCATAGACAGAAGAAAAATGAACAAATTTACTACATTCACTTCACTATTCACTACATTGAGATCTTTGATCTATTCTGGAAATGAGAGGACCTGTTCAAGGGAAATGGCCCACACCTGAGCAGAGGGGGAGTGAGAGTGCTGATGGATAACCTTTTGTATTCTTTAATGGCAAGGTTCAGGGCATTAAAAATGCCATCAATTTCACAACGCAAATAACAACCCTGCAGCCACCTAGACGCTTAGAGCTGACTCACTTTGCACCTGTAACTAACGAAACTGTCCTAGAGATCATCTACATGCTGCCTCAACATGGTACCCACTAGATTTCTAAAGTCTGTGCTCAACAGTTTGCTATCACTACTCGCTTGCATAGTTAACATGTCATTTCAATCTGGAACATTCCCAGGAGCTTTGAAAACTGATTATCAAGCCTCTCCTAAAGAAGAGCAGTCTTGATGCCACAGTACTGAACAATTACCAACCCATCTCAAATGTCAAATTTTAGGTAAGTTCCTTAAAAAAGTTGTTTACCGACAGCTTAATAATTTTCCCCAAATGAACAACTCCTGATGTTTTCCAGTCAGGTTTTAGTCTTGGTCCTGTTAGATCTGAGTGCTGCTTTTGACACTGTCGATCATGGGATCCTCTTACAGAGACTAGAGGACTGGGTGGGTATCTTTGGTACTACACTACACTGGTTCAAGTCCTATGTAGAAGACAGGAAGTATTTTTGTTGAAATTGGAAACTGTGTCTCAGATCACATAGCCCTGATCTGTGGGATGCCCCAGGGGTCAATCCTGGGACCGCTTTTGTTCAATCTCTACATGCTGCCTTTAGGCCAGTTAATACGCAGCAATAATGTGTCCTACCACAACTATGCAGATGACACTCAGATCTATGTCTCACTGGCAGCAGGTGAATATGGACCAGCGGATTCACTCTGCCACTACATTCAACAGAATGGTGTGTGTGGATGCAAAACAACTTTCTCCAGCTAAACTCAGACAAGACTGAAGTCATAGTCTTTGGTCCACAGAAACAAAGAGAAAGTGTCATCCATGCATTTGTAACAGCCTGCTCACTGGCCTCTCCAAACTGGCTTCCTGTAGCTCAGAAAATAGACTTTAAAACAGCTCTGTGTGTGTACAAGCCTCTCCATGGCCTAGCATTAAAGTACATCTCTAACATGTTACTGCCATATGAACCATTTCGCACTCTGAGGATCTCAGGGAGTGCCCAGAGTCAGAACTAAACATGGGGAATCATTTATGGTTTTAGCATTTATGTCTTAATTTGTTTGTATTGTAATTTTAGTGTCTTTCTTATTCTGTAAAGCACTTTGAATTACTTTGTGCACGAATAGTGCTATACAAATATACTTGCCTTGCCATGAGGGAGACAATTAGACTATGGGGCAAATATAGTCTCCTCTATAAATGGAAAACACAGCTTTGCTTATCAGCATATCTTCAAAAGCTATAGCTGCCCAATGCCCATTTCCAGTTTTAAAGTGGTTGGAATAAGATTACTATTGCAACAACACAATATCAGTAGGGTAAAACTAACCTGTGTCATGACTAAACCCAGCTCACGTTCCCTATTAATATGCGAACAATCCCACGCTTTATGAATTCTGTCCCACGACTTCGCGAATCAGCCAATATAATAACTGGTAAAGTGAAATATCAACCTGGTTCTAGGATCCGAAGGGATAAAACCCACGCAACTGCTGCACTGGACATAAATGATTTTTTTTCCAACTCTGTGAAAAATTCTCTGCATTAGAACTCCAATTCCACTGGAAAGCAGTCAGCACTCAGGTGTCCCAAAGGTGCAGTCCAAGTAAAGTATACCTCCCATTCCTGATTTTTTACCCAAAGCAAATAAAACCCCCGTGATTCCATTAAACTCCTTCCTCCTTGGTTTGGGGCATTTGCTGAAAAACAGTATAATGCATTAACACAGAACCAATATGTACAAAGGCATGTTTTACCGTGACGCTTATGGTTGTTTCCTTTGCTCACTGCTCTCTCAGGATTACACAGATAATCCCCAGGTGTGCGAGACAGCACCATGTGAAAGATAGGAATCCTTTATGTGTTAATGCAGAGCTGTTGATCTGAGGGGATATGTGATTTACAAGAGTGTATGTTTGAGCAGTGCTGCCATTAGCTTATCATTTTTTCTACATTCAGCTTCAAATAAAACATAGTACATGTTAAGAGAATAGGCATTATTATAATTTGTGAATACACACATCTCTTTGTTAAAGCACCTAATAGTAAGAGATAGTGGGATTCCTAAATCACGGCATTGGAAAAACTGTAGCTCTTTTATATTATCATTTTGTATTTAATATTGGGTTTAACCTGCTGCAGCACTAGCTATTTTTTTTTTTTTATTACACAGTCTTATTTCTTTCATAATACTACTGTGTTTTAATGTGTGCTGGTTTAAAGTGTTATTACATTTGTCTGTTTTAAAAGTTAACAGTACACCTTTAACTATGGTGCAGATTGGCATGTCAAAAGTATAATTAAATAGTTAGAAAGTTTTATACAAATAATCCTGTTTTTCCTTCACTTCTGCCTGTTTGAAGCATGTTTGAAGTCATGATGTCTTTTAGTACACCCTACTGGCCACTGAGCAGACTGCATCAACCCCGGTTCCCAATGGTTCCGGAGGTCATGCTGTGCCAGACTCTCTACATGTGCTTTCACACCTGGAGAGCCGGTGGTTTTAGAGGCTTGCACATGCCACTGAGGACCACAGCAGGCTCAAACAATGCTGAATAAACCCATGGTAGACCCATGGAGGAATCGGACATCTGAGGAGATTTCTAGTGAGTGCGTGTGTGCAGCTGGAGACAACAGCAGTGGCAAATTTCAACACAAGTGTCTAAAATAACTTGCTTTTAGCAACAAGTCATTGTTTGTAGCCAGGGCTGGCCTAGCCTATAAGCGGACTAAGCAGCTGCTTAGGGCCCCAAGTCCATCAGAGGGCGACCAGTACAACAACCTGTACAATTATATTGACAAGAATGATTGGAATTTAGGAAACTAAACGGCGCTCAGGTGTTTATACTAGTCTAAATATCCCTCTAAAATTTACATGTGTTTTATTTCCAGTAGCTAAATATGTGCTGCGTACATTTGTTTTTGTTTGTATCCGTGCGAGGGCCCCCGAGTGTGTTGAGACAGCGAATTTAAATGGATGTTTAGACTAAAAGTTAGTGAAGCCAAGTGTATCTGAAGTTCTGGACAATGCTTCAAGAGCTCCAGAGGAAGATAGTTTTGGGGAAAGAGAGACTTATCAGAGGGGACTGGAAATATGTCACCACTTTACACCATTGGACCTGTAGAATAAAACAGTGAAGATGGACATTTATAATTATGCATACAGGACATACATCAGGCCGACACGAGGACAGCATGGTGAGTCAGTTTTTTCAGTTGGCTGGTTTTATCCTTTTGTGATCTAAACTGTCAGATGATGTGAGAGTAGCTGCAGCAGGTGACTGCTCCTGTTCTCAGATTAATAACATTGATTATGGCAGAAACCTCTCTTTGTTACATCTGCTGGAGGAATGAATGACCTGTGAACGACTCCTGAATGCATTCTAAATGCTCATTAATGTGAACATTTATGACAAATCTCCACTAATTTGGTATGCAAATGTCAAGTAACTCAACCCCAAAGCCTGACAATAAACATCAAAATAATGTGATCCTAAAATCTATACTGTTTGTGGTCTATGCTTTGAAGTTACCATGTTACCATGTTCTGTCCTTCCAGTTACAATAATTTCAAATGTTCTGATGATCTCTGATCTATTTCTCTTATACTTCTCTAACTTGGACCAATATTTTGTACTTTTTGAATAATATGATTTTGAAGTAAGTGTACCCTTGCTTTAAGTACATCTTTTGAGCCATCTTTTAGCCACTCTCAATTCTGCATTTCAAAACATAATTAATGTATTGTAATTTCAGAATGTAAGCCCACTTTACCCAACTGGAACACATTAAAATGCACCAGAAATCAGGAAAAAATGTCTAGAATTAAAACATTTCCTCTAGAATTTTCATTCTTTTTGCAATTGGTTGAAATGATGAGTGTTGTCTTAATTTTGTCAGATATGAATATGTGGCACTGAAGTGCCTGTTTGTAGCTCATGTTTCTAGTGATTAGATGTTAGTTAGAAATACAGTCATTTAATCAAACAGTGACCTAGTTTCAGGGCTAGTTTGTGTGACATGGTGACAGTGAGGACCCCATCTCATCTGTGACATGTGTGTTTATGAAGGAGCAATAGCGTTAGTGGAATAACAGGACTATTGTGGTGGAACACACATGTGTAATAGAAAGGATAGTGGTGGCTGTTCTGGACCTGCTCCGCTTCAGGGAAATACAGGACGTTTCTTCAGGAAAGACATGGTTTTGATTTGCATCTGTGAGGTGAGTGTGAGTGCGCGGGAGGGGACATTTGTGACACATGAGGCTGTATTATAAGTGCACCTGTCTGACCAGTGCACCTGTCTGACCTGTGCACCTGTCTGACCTGC
>KN484317.1:0-24555 GCA_000787095.1 Periophthalmodon schlosseri | reverse complement strand
TCAGTATATATGCATTTAATATGTCAGTAAAAATAAATATACTAATTTACAATGTAGTTTGTACAAAAAGTGGCGTTATTAAATTGTTATTGACTAAATATTGATGTTCACCTCAAGTCTACTTGCCTACACATACAAGTCACCGCATGCTACTGGGCTGCAGTACAGCTTACCAGGTGTGGAATTAATGAATAATGCAACACAAACCACTGAAGGGTCAAAAAAAGCACTTTATGAATACAATTCTCATTATTATAATTAAAAGTATAGAAAGCAGTGCAGGCAATAATAATACCTTGGACAGTACATTTGTTTACTTTTCCTTTGTGTTCAGGCAATAATAATAATAATAATAATAATAATAAAAACACTAACAGTCGGTCTCAGTGAAGTAGTCTCATTTGTTGCAACATGTTTTATGCACAAGGAACAAACAAGTAGTTACTAGATTGTAAACCAGGTGGGCTGCTGATGTTTGTGGGGGCCCTGATTCTGCTAGACTCGTATTGCAGTGTGTTGCACATGGGCTGCATAAAACACCAGTGGTTGTCATAACCTATAGCATTATGATTATGGTCTTATATTTCCCAAATCAGCTGATAGAGATGATGATTGTGCACACATTTTTACAATTTCAAATCATACAGTGCTCCGTGGGTCTGTGCACGCTGGTTGAAATAAGGTTTTTGTACCCTACGGAAAATAAAAAGATGGAGGGTAATGGTGTAGTAATGGGTGTAGGCTGTCTGTCTGAGGCTGTTAGAAGCCCATCCATCGCGCTGGCCATGTACACCACTGTGATGGATGCACAAGAAAAGCCGGAGGACATCAGCCCACCTGTGTAAGCACGAATGAACATCGCAACTTGCCTTTCCTTTAGGTGGAACCATAAAAAATCCATGCATATTCGGCGCATCACGGGAGAGGACATCCCCGGAGAGAGCGATATAAGCTACGAGGCTGAATATGCGATGAAGATGTGTTTGTGATGTATCAGATATAGCCAAGAGAAAACTACACTACATCCATTAGCAGATCTGACTCCCAACGATCAATATTTTTCTGTCAGCTTCACTGTTTCACACCCATACTTGGCCAGGGGACACAATTTCTATGCTCTAAAACCTATCTGCTGCTGGGAGCTTAAGGCTAGAGAGGGAAAATTAAATCATTGACTTGAACAGCAAACATGGGAGAAATTTGACAACAAAGAGCTTAGAAGGAAACTACAAAATGAAAGGGTTGTGGTGGTGAAGAGGTGTAGATAAGGTGTATGAAACAGGCAGCCAAGTTTACGACAAATGAAAGGCTGACAGGGGAGTGCGCGGTAAAGGCAGAAAGAATCTTTGTGTCTATTTATCTCGGCCCTTGATGCTACAAGAGCCAGCTGCCATTCCCAAGATGGCCACCTACATAACAGGAGGCTGCCAGAAATCATGACCAAAGGCTTATTGAAAAATGGCCTAGCTGCAAGCCAGAATAATAAATCTTTTAGTAAGAAGAATGGTCACTTGGAGAGACAGATCAAGGCCTAAAACAAATGTTCTGCAAAATGAAAAATATTCACAAAGTAGCACAGTGCGATGAGCTGAAAAATTGTTCCCTGTCTGAAAATGCATGAGCGACTGAGGGAGCGCACAGAGGAGACAAGTGTTTGTTTGGGTGTTGGAAAAAGACAAATCCCAATCTCCCAAGGACCCAACGATCCTGACTTTTTTTGATATATAAACAAAAGTTTCCCGGTTCATTGTGTAACATATGTTCAAAGTTTGGAACTTTCACACATTCTGCCTTTTCTAAAATTAACTGCAGAGCATTTTCTAGTAGGTTCAAACATTCACTGCCATAACCAAAATTCATTTTTTCCATTTTTCCTCTAAAGATGCACTATGTAGTTTTTGGTAGAGGGTCCACCACTTTCTTGTCTCTATGGAATGCCTGGAATACTAATGCATTTAACGTCACCATATCACCATATCTCTTCATGGAGACAAGCAGGCGATGCAAGATAGATAAGTTAAATGTGATACTGTGGAACATTTCAGTCAAAAAAATAACATCTCCATGGAGACGAGCAGTAAACCCAAATAGTAGACCCTCCACCAGAAAAGTAACACTATGCACCTTTAAGTTCTGTAATTTATTCATGAATACTGCAGTAACTCTAGCTAAGTACTCCTGACCAACTACTTGGTTCTGGTGCATGGTTGCACCTGCAGCATTGAAAGAACAGGTCAATGCAGACAATTAATTTCACACAGCGACAATAAAGTTTAAAGTCTTAACCTTGACATTTAGAGGTGTGAAGGCTTCTGTGGAGCATAGAAATACCTCCTACATTATGATGCACTGGTTTTCAATAGAAGAGAATCACAAAGGACTTAAACTGAGTACATAATCATGTTGGTATTTATTCCCATTGAGCGAGTCACCAGTGTCACCAAACAATGTGTCATCATGCTGAAGGGGTTTGTATTAGTGAGAGCTGTCACAGAGGAACTTTTAGACACTGGATAATCAATTTGTCTGTGTCTATTCATCAAAGTGGCTGAAGGCAATGTTTCAACAGGACCTCTTATTTAAAAAAGAAAACATAAATGTGCATTATGTAACTTTTCTGATTTTACATGCTCGTTTCCACAGAAATGCTATTGCTTTGCCTGCAATAAACATATTTGTTTTGTATTTATTCAGTTACATATGTTTTATTTAGTTAGTTTCATGCATGATTACTGTGATTGGGCTTGTCTCTTAACAGATCTGATCTGTAACTTGGCCTGTTGGTGCCACCTGGTTTCCTACATGGAGATAGATAAGTTTAATATACTGTGGAACATTTTAGGGCTAGGCAATGCAATTACATCACTGTGGAAACAAGCAGGTGGTGGATCCTCAACCAGAAATGTTACATCGTGCACCTTTCTGAGTTGTTTGTTGCGAAGTGAATGCCAAAGCTCTAGAGTTTATGCTGAAACAAAATCACAAGCGCCATCCTGCTGATTTCCATAGAGAGAAGAGTCCTGCATATTGCTTATCCCATCTCCATCTATTTCACTCACAACAAATGGGGTCGTCTGAGATCAAGAAGAGAGCTACAGAGGAAAACACATCTTTCTGCATCAATCTGTGCTTAAAGTCTTTCCTCCCTCTCACTGTCACCACTTCATTTTAGAGCCTGTCTGCTTATTTTCTGCTACAGCAACATCACAAGGTCAACTCAACCAATTACTCCCCTTGTCTGGGCCAGTTAGAGCCTCCTTCTGGCCTCTTCAGCCCCTCTTCAGGCAGGATCAATAGCACTCATGCTCCAAACTTAGACAATTTCTGGCTCTACTGTATTAGCTACATGCCATGCTCCATTTAGCATCAAACTATTACTCAATTATCTCTTTTCCAAATGAGATATGTTTGAAATGTAAAAGATCTTGATGTGAAACATGAAAATCTAATTTAATAATAGAATTACAGAGTGACTGTGTCTTGCAGGGACACTGTTTTTTATAAGGTAAATGGTCACATTTTTATAAAGCACTTTTTCACCTTCAAGGCTCTCAAAGTGCTTTACATCAAGGAACCGCTCACCCACTCACACACAGACACTGGGGGTAAGGTAAGTTAAGTGTCTTGCCCAAGGACACAACAACACCATGTGTGGATCTGTCTGCCCAACCAATGATGTTTATGTTGAGAGTGTGATTTGAACCACCAACTTTTGGATCAGTGGACAAATGCTCTACCAACTGAGCTACTGTCCTCCCTGCATCAGTGGTTTTGAAGGTTATGTTTTTACTACTTGCTGATTGTAAAATAACTTCACAAGTTAGAGTAAGGTAGAGCCATTTTACGGTAACATTATAATCACGTCTTGCATCAATGTTTTGTTTTAGAACAGGGTTTGAATACTGGTATGAGAGTTCTTGAAGCTACCATCCATAACTTTACTTGATTTTTTTACCAGTGGATGGCAGATGTGAAACCTGTTCCCGCCCTCCCCTCACCTGGCCTTTGTTCAAGCTCACCTGTGGTCTCTGGTCTTCTTCTGTCAGGCCAAAGCTATCACTATCAGACTACAGTAACGTGGATAGCATCTAGTGGTGTTTTGTGAGAATGCAACATTGTCGGGTGGGCCAGTCTAATTACGGAGGATAGCTTTAAAGTATGTGCCTAGATAAAACGTTCCTTTTTAAGTCCAGGTCTGGGCACTTGTATTGCCAGGGCCAGTGCCTTGGGGGAGGTCTGTGTTCACCCATCACCACATTGCTTAATTTTAAAACATTATTTTTCAGACTTTTCCAGTCAATTGATTGACTGAAAAAATGTAATTGAGTTTGGATGAATGTATATTAGGGCTGTGAGATTAATTGAATGGATTATATAGCAAATAGCAAAGGCAGCAATTTTTGGAGTACCATAATGTCCTCCACAAGAGACAAAATATGATTCTGCATAAACCAGCCTCACCCTGGAGTTCCGATCTGTACAAACATGTTCTGAAATGTGATTCTTGCATTAGTTTGTCGGTTCATATTTCAGTCTTTTTGTCAATTCTCCCGGACACATTTAAAATTAACTTTCAGCAGAATCCTATTATTAAAACATGAATCCCACATCTAATCACAATATTGTCCGAAATATTGCAATTTGACATTTTCCCAAATTGTTCAGCCCTAATGTATATTTCTCCTTGAAATGGTGCAGCAAAACAAAGTCATTAGTTCCATTAGGTCTGCCTTTTCCTGCCTCATTGTGGTGGGTATGGCTTACACACAGAGCCCTATTAAACCTCTGGCTGTTTGCTGGGGTTTCATCTTACTACAGTGCAATGGTCTATCTATCAGAGAATTACACACGGGGACATTCCCATGCACGACGGCACGCATCGCTAATGTCTGCGCGTAAACACAGTATTCATTTAACGCGAGATGCAGGTGTGCGCCATGTGGGTTGCTAATGGATACACATGCTGTGCTGATCTTATCATGTACTTGGTATGTAGAAAGTATATTTGTGCTTGGGATATGGGGAATGTGTTGATTAAAAAGTTATAATGCAAATCCCTTTATATCTCTACTAGCTAAAGAATTAATTAGAAAGGATACTGACATGCCCGTGCTCTAAAATGTGACCTTCATAAAAAATAGAAGCCAATGACAACAGGTGAGGGCTAACAAGGACTCTGCCTGCCAGTCTCTTGTTTGATTTTGAAGTGAATAGAGCTGATTACATATTATGATTGACAATGACATTACAGCACCTGACGTAGTTGACCAGCACAAGGTCAACACGTTTGTTCACTGTTATGAATTAGATTAGCATTTGGAAAATCGGATAAAAGAGCCCTATGTCATATGAGGGGGCGTACTGCTCTGGTGGGGAAACCCAGTATATCAGATGGCATAATACAGCACACACACATCGGTCTAACTGAAGGAGCATGGAATTTAAAGTCAGGAAAAGGATAACGAGAGACCAGACAGGCAGTTTAAAATGCTGTTTAGATTGTAGTGTTTGTTTGTGGTAGACCGAGGAATATCAAGAAGCACACAGAAGGGAGTCATAGCAATAACTAGGGTCATATGAGTTGATGCAGATTCAAGACATTTTATGGTTCAGTTTAAATAAATAACACATAAGGGTGCCGTTTGTTCTAAGTGGCCAGTTGGTTGGAACATTCGCCCACCAACGAGAAGCTTGGCGGTTTGTTGTTATGAGTACCTCACACCAACACCGTGTGGGGTGATAAAAGGCAAGGCATCAAAGGATATGAAGTACGCCTGTCACGATAACAACTTTTGAAGTTCGATATATCGCTGAAGTAAATATAGACGATAAACGATAATACTGAAACTCATTTATACCACTAACACAATAACCCAAGATCAGATTTAATCCACAAAAACTACTCAAAATGTACAATATTGTTAAAAAAAAACATGAACTGCAACAAATAAACAGCAGAATGAAATGCTATAATGGTTTGCATCTGTAATGAGTCATAGTCAAGTTATTCATTCAACCTTTTACATCTTAAATCTTACCTTACCTTAAATCTTAATCTAATCTTATCATGACAGGCCCAATATGAATATATACATTTTTTTACATGATAAGAAATATGAATTAGTTAATTTGGCTATTAACATCATTAAATTGAGTTATTTTGTTTGTACTACCATGTTTTAAGGCAGATAAAAGTACAAACCTCCTCGTGCTGAGAGCCACCATAGTTTTCGATAGTAGTGCCCTGTAGAATCTGTGTGCATCATCTGTGTTGTTTGTATGTTTCAGACAGGACACATGGATATGACCTTTTCTGTTGATCTGATTAGTCTGTCTGCCTGTGGGTGTGTCTGTCTCTGTCCCAAAGACAAATGAAAGTGACTGAAGTCCTGTCATACATCGTCAACACCCAAACAGGTGAAAAATACATGCAACAAAATAACACAGTAATCAACAGAATACAATACAATCACTGAAAGCAAAAACAACTGACTGCAGACCTGGAAACAATTTACCAAAGCTGTTTTGAAGTGCAGCAACAACCCACAAAGACAGTGATGACAGCCTGCATAGTTAAAATGCCAGTCATGCAACGCCATCCCAAAGGCAGTCCTATCAGTCAAAGAAAAAGTAAGAGGGACGAATCACAATGACATGGTTTGGATTCCCAACAGTGCCTCCCAAACACATGTGCGAGGCTAATACTTACAAAGTCTTCAATTCTAAGGTATTACAAAGCTTCATCCCTTTGTTCTTTCGAGATAATCCCCAACACAAATGTACAGTATGCTGCTGCTTTACATGTCATGCAAAAAACAAAATGTGGTTACAGTAGACAGTTGTCCGTGTAGAAGACTTATTCGGAAAGGATCTTATTTCCGCAAAGGATAACGGCACTAATCCATAATGCATTAGGTCATTAGGAAACACCAAAGGAACTGAAGAAAACATGCATCAACCCTGACACTCACACACAAGATAAATGAATAAGGAAACAAAACTGAGCCAGAGGCATATAGTGGACAGCAATCCTCCAGTGACCTTCAGGACCACACTCACCGCACGAGTTTCCAGGGCTGCATGTGCCTGTGGTGTGCCAGACCCTATAGGCGGGGGATTCACAATGATACAAACATAAGAGAGGGTATAGAATTTAACTGGACATATGGACACAATCTGTTTTACACTTATTATATTACCACCTCAGTAAGAATAATGTATTGCACAGTGTAAGAACCTTTAACAACGTGGTAACTCTGTAGGCTTAGAGTTACATTCAGGGTACAGGTTGTAGATAGGTACAATTTAAGTGTAGTGTACATGTAGAGGTGTATTTTTTTATGTTTGAGTTTTTAAGTATTGAGTCACATTTTTAATCTATACACATAACAAAACAGAATTATATACAATGACCAACACAAAATATTCAAAATGTTCCATATATTTGTGGGTCAAAAGAAGGTCTACTTTGGAGTTTTATAATTTGAAAATGATTTCTGTGAAGATACCAAAGCCATTTGTGAACGTCATTGGGCTATTGTGGTTATGTGGCAGTACTTTGAATACCACTACTTAAACGCACCACCGGAGCATCAGAACTGTGACTTTAGACCATAAATGAGATGCAATGTCTAAGATTACATGATTTATGGATGAGATACAGCATTAGGTTTACTTTTATCGCACTGTCCCTCTCGCCATTTTAAATGCATAAATATTGCATTGACCGTTCAGGGTTACAGGCACTTTAATATCAGTGAAATACACTTAACACAGAGCAGGAGGAGGGTGTTTCCATGGTGCTCGCCCGCTCCCCACAGTAACATATTATTATTGCAGCATCTAAACAATGTGCATAATAGCATAAATGCAGGCTTGGAAAGCTGGGAATGATTTTGTTCTCATAAATAAATGTAAGAGGAGAGTCAAAAGCATTTTATTGTTACATCGATTTTCACATCCTATACAACACTTCCTCTGGCTAAGGTAGTCCTGACCAAGCATAGCTTAAGATCTGGCGATAGGTCCCCAGATGCAGCATTGCACTATCTAATGCTCCTAACAGATTGTCCTAGCAGCACTGAAGGATGGGTCAGATGCAGAGGACAAATTCTCTATAACCATAACAATGAATAGTCCTGGTGATTGTAACATGACTGTTCTCAAACTGCAAAACCAGTTAAAGGTATCAGTTACAAAGGTACACTGCACAACTTTTTTCTCTCTTCTGGGTCTGTCACCTGCTCGTCTCCATGGAGTTGTTTTTGCTTAGCTTGCAATGTTCAACAGTATGACATTAAACATCTGTGTCCCCATAAAGTCAGCGGGTGACACCACGATACAGGAGTATGGAGTGGCAAGATGGCTCCCAGTAAGAATGTAGTTTTTTCATGGTATTGGTTTTAGCAGTAAAATACCGGAAATACAAGTAATTCAATAAATAGATAAGTGAAACACAATCCAGTGGAATATTTCAGGCGTAACAATGACATCTCCTTGTGTATGTAGTGAATCCTGCGCCAGAAAAGTTAGATATAGATACAATAGACATAATTCTCAATTCCCATGTTTCATACTTTATTGATTTCATTATTTTGAAAGCCATTTGGTAAATAAAATAAAATTGCTTTTCAGTGACACTACAAACAACTGATACTGTTATATTCTTCTTGCAGTCCTTAACACCATAAAGCCTGTCTGAATGATTTCAGCGGCCTGTGAGTAATGTTAGATGTGTTATGTTAATGGTGCTTGGGCCCAGAGCTCCACAAGGAAAGCTGTGATAACAGACACAAGCTATGGCCATTCATCTTCAGTGGGACAATAGAAGCTAACAAAAGGCCTATATACAAACATTACAGATATCATCATGCAGAGGTTGTGTCACTGAATCAAATACTCATATCATGTGAAATACTTAAAGCAGTAACACACACAGGAGCGACCAGTACACAGTCTTATCATTCACCTTAGGTTTATTCATGTTATCGGGGCAACTCTTATTTACAAAAGAGATTTATAGCATTGAAGAGATGGTGATGAAGAAAAAAAATATTCAAGACTCAAGAATGGGCCTATCTCAATCACAGATTTTAAAGTGTGATATATTGCATCCTCATAACATTGAAACTACTATACGCCACTGGCACACTAGCATCAAATGAAAATCACTAGATCTCTTTTCTAAAAGTACCAAATTTTGAAAAAACATGAGCTGCAATAAATCAATGGCATAATCGAACACTAGTAGTTCTTTAGTTAGGTATCTGTAAGTAGTTTTGACGTCAATAAACAGTTCCTCGCTAGTGCAAAGAAAAGATAAAAACGATTTAAAAAAGTGTTCATCAGCTGTTGAACAATATGTTGCGTAATGATTGTGAGAGGCCTTCTCAAGAGCGTATTTCGAAGTATTGGATATTCCCATTACATTCTATTTTAAGAGTATCCTTGGACTGTATATATGTCTGTCTGCTCCACCTCAGTTCATTCTCTTTAAAGTAATAATTGATTTGATGAACTCAGGAAACCCGGGCACTGATTGGGTTGCAAGGACATAGGAAGTTCACATGCCCACTCAGAGAGGGAGGGAGGGAGAGAAGGAGAGAGGGAGAGAGGGAGAGAGAGAGAGAGAGAGAGAGAGAAAGAGAGAGATTAGTGACCAAGACGTCATGGCACCTCTGCAA
The DNA here is from genome assembly GCA_000787095.1 of Periophthalmodon schlosseri. Taxonomy (NCBI): domain Eukaryota; kingdom Metazoa; phylum Chordata; class Actinopteri; order Gobiiformes; family Gobiidae; genus Periophthalmodon; species Periophthalmodon schlosseri. The sequence continues at coordinate 14,872 of KN484317.1, read as the reverse complement.
AAGGACCACCTGCTGTTCATCCTGTCACCTTTTTTTCTCTCTTTTTCAGATTTATTATTCTTCCCACACTCTACCTTTCCCAACCATTTAAAAACCTGCCCTTGGTTCATCTACCTCAAGTTATCAGCACTAATATAGATTATATCATGAGTTTTAGTGACTGGAGAAAACAACATTGCATTGCTATTCATTTTGTAGTCAAAACATAATCAGTCCCTCCAAGCGGCCAACATGAAATGACAAATAGATGTAACATAACATAAATTAAATGTATGTCCTGTATTATAATAACCATGAACAACACAATGACAGTGGTGGGAGCGTGTTCAATCTGTTTTTAATATAAATACATGCATTGTCTTGAATAAATCAGTTGGCTGAGATGTGTTTAGCCAGTGTTGATATATGCAGACTGCTTTAGGACAAATGGAACTGCAGTGGTCACATAATCCCCATAGTCCATTCCAAGTCATTTTAATATATCTACCATGGCCGAAGGCGGAACACCTACGAAATCTGTTTGGGAAAAAAATGAAGGTTTACTGAGACATTACAAAAAGAGTAGGACAAACTTTACCAATTTGAAGTAATAAAACAATGTCTCAACACAAAGTTTAAGGGATTAACAACTTTTTAATTGTCAAATTAGTGTTGACACTTGGCAGACAGATTTGTGGCATATTGGGGCACAAATGTGGAATTAAGAGCTTAACACAACAGACTCCGCTCTGTGTACACTTCCTCCAACAGCTTCAGATGCATTGGCGTTGTTTAGTCTGCCCTAGTTTGCATTTCAACTTTAAGATCATTACTGGTGTTAACACAGGATCTACGTCCACCTGCTTCAGCTTCTGTCATGTTTACTTCAAACCTTACGCTGGGATGTCGCCAAGGCAAAATAATAACTTGAAAATGTGAAAATGTAACAGCACTGAATCTGCTGCTAGAAGATTGAGCAGAGCTGAGCAAAAGCTGAGAGGGTTTCTTTTTTATAGATTGAGTCATTTTGTTGCATGTTTTATTTCACTTATGTAGTTTGGAAAGATTAATACTGTGTTTGTCCACCGATCCGAAGGCTGGCAGTTCAAATCCCACTCTTGACATAAACATCATTGGTTGAGCGGTTAGATCCACTGACCCACAGGTTGGCGATGCAATTCCAGCTCCCACAGATGAGCGCTGTCGTTGTGTCCCTGGGCAAAACACTTAATCTGCCTCGCCCTCAGTGTCTGTGTACCCTGGTGTATGAATGTGTGAGTGAATGGGTGAGTGGTTCCTTGATGTAAAGTGCTTTGTGAGCCTTGAAGGGGGAAAAGTGCTGTATAAAAATGTGACCATACTTTGACAACATGGGTCGATATTCATAATAACCAAATGCAGGAAACCAAACTCAATGTTTATCACCCAGTTTTCTACTAAAAGAATTAAGGTAGTTACAATGCACTACCTCCCTCACACACAGCACTATCTACAAAAGACACAGAGGAAACCCTGATGTCTCCAAACCACCGGACTGTGGGTGTGCCAAGTCATGTTGTCCATAAACATAGTGAACAGAACCAGTGACAAAAGGCAGCCCTGCAGGAGTCCACCATGCACTGGAGCACGTCTGACTTAGTGCCAGCAATGTGAACCAAGCTCCTCTGTATATCACTCCTCCTTCATTCAAGTACTACTATCATGCAGATTCTCCTCTCCTATATCCATAGACTTTACAGACGCTGGTGTGTAGTACCCTGCAAAATCTAATGAAAGAAATACATCTCACAATGCTCCATTAAATCCCCCTTCTGCAAGCGAGTGTGTGTTCAGAAGACTACATTCTCACCTTGATGACAGTGACATACAACAAAAGTAGGTACTGATCTGAGTAAAGTATCATATGAGGATGACATGAAAAGACATACAAAGAGCATCAGAGAGAGAGAGAGACCTATACCAGGATTACCAAGGTCACAGCACATATGAGCTCAGTTCTGTTGAGTAAAAGAACATGAACTACCCTCACAGCACAAACAGTAATGACATCCACAGAGAGAGAGATGCAGCTTAATACAGCACTAGTGAACAGAACACTAACATGTGTACTGTGTACAAGTGCGCTATACAGACTTATACAGGTCAGTATCGCCAAAAGGACAAATCCATTAAATGAACTGTGTGACACTGAAGCCTCTCAATGTGCTATGTACACAACAAGATCATTCTCAAATACTATTCTGATTTTTGATATAATGAAGATCTATATTACATTTTAAAAATAATAATAGGATGGGTCATCACATTAATGAGGGCTAGGCACCCACACTCCACAGCAAGAAGGTTCTGGTGTGATTCCTGAGTCGCCCAGGCCTTTCTATGTGGAGTTTGCATGTTTCTCCCTGAGTCTGGGTGGGTTTCCTCCAAGCATGGTTTCCCCATCAACCCAAAACATGCACCATAGGTCAAATCCTCCAGCTAAGGTAATTCAAGCAACAAGATCACGGAGACGTGTCCCTGAGCACTGCGCTGCGGTACTCACTGCTCCCGAGGAGATGCCCCAGCAGCATTGAAGGATGGGTCAAATGCAGAGGACAAATTTCCCTACGGGGGCAATAAAGTGTACCTTAACCTTCAAACATGGGACTAAACCCAGAACTAGACGTGGACTAGATCAAGACCAAACAAACCAAGTCTAGAATTAAAATTAAACTTGAGTCAAACCAGGACCAAATAAGAATGCACCCTTAGATTAGTGTCAGCACTATGTAGTGTATACAATTAATACAAAATTTAAAATAAAAAATAATAATAATATAATCGTTTAAGAGCACTGAAAATGGTTATAATTTATTTTTTGAAATCCAATAATTGCTGCACTGTGCACATGTCACAGGAGACCAGATAGCACCTATATATAGTGTCCAGCTGAGGCAAGTCTGCCACAGTAACAAGCCTATGTTAGCCTTACACTTACAGACATATGCACACACACTTTGTTATGACCCATTAGGCCTTCTACAGTGAGGGGAGGAGACAGGTATCGATCCATAAGGGTGCAGGCAGGTCCAGCGGCACTCCTCAGCCTGTCACTTCTACTACACTGCTCCACTGTCTCAACCAACAGCCCCTTTTGGGAATTGATTCTCCAATTAGTGCATGTCTCCTGTGGCGTTAATCACTTTAGTCCATTTGATGTTTCAATGTGCATGAATGTTCTCAAAGACATGGAAATCTATAATAATGTATTTGCATCAGTTTTGTAATGAACCACTTGACTTGGAGTCTTTCTGATTGTCAATAATCAGTGCAGTTGGACAAAATTTGCTTCGATGGAGGTGTTAAAGCTTTGGCTGAAATGTTCCACAGTGTGCCATTACACTTATCTGTCATTCATATATTCAATTACATTGCTCAAAGATACCTCAGAAAAATATGAGCGGGTGCTTTTCCCCAGATCTGTAACTTGGTCTAATGGAGTCACCTGCTTGTCTCCATGCAGATAGATACATTTAATCCCATACTGATGATACATTCCAGTCAAAGAAATAAACATCTCCATAGTGAACACGGTGATGGTGGCCCCCCCACTATAATTCCATAATGTATCTTTAAGGTAAGAAAAGGAGATGTTTGATTTGTCACTATACATACAGAGGAACATGCAAACTCCACATATAAGAGAGAATCTTCACCACTGCAGCACATTTCTGTAAACTCATTTGTATTTGCAGCCACCAAAGTTTTCAGTCACGAGAAGACATTGCATCATACATCAATTAATAGCGTCCTTATGCAATGTTTCCAGATAAAACAGCCTGTGACACATAAGAGTCTCTTAGTAGAACTTGTTAATGACAACGGTAGTGACTAGACAAGATAAAAAGGCTTACGCTCGCTTAAAAACAGCTACAATTATGTGCAATACCCTCCCCCGGGTTTCTCATGAGCCTCACTGCTTTGATCTGGGCCGGATAAAAGAAGTGAGGGTCAGTAGTGGCCCTGCATGGAGCTAAGTAAGCACCATATATATATGTACACCAGTGGTGGAACGTAACAAAGTAAAAGTAAAGTACTGTACTTAAGTAAAATTTTCAGGTACCTGCACTTTAGATAAGTACATTTTAAGTGAATACTTTTTATTTTTACTTCACTACATTTGAGAGCAGGTAAATGTACTTTCTACTCCACTCCATTTTTTAACTGGACTGAAAAGTAAAATAATTTTTATTACTGTCTGAGACTTGCTGAAAAGGCTGAGGGTTTAATACAACCAACTAGAAAAAAATAGATTCAATTGTTTCTGCTGAACAAAATTCATACTTACATACTTACAATTCATACATACATTTTTAATTCTTTTGCATGATCTGTTCAAGCACAGCTCCATAGTTAAGGTGCTCTCACTTTAATATAAATGCTCCTTCTTGCACTAGTCAAAGAAGTTGACAGGTTTGACTCTCAGATGTTTCCTCTGTAACACAAGTGTGGACCCAGACTCTTAAAGTAAACACTGTATTTTTACTGTAATGTATTCAGCACTGCATTAGATATAGTATTCAGCAACTTCATCATTAACAATAGGTTTCTTCTGTTCTTGCACCTGAAAGGTACTATTTTGGGTAGCTTGTCCTGTATTAATTGTGAAATTATACAATTATAATATTCATACATTGAATTGAATGCTATTTCTTTGAGGAAACAATCACAATTTGACCTCTCTGCCTTTGTCTCTTTTGTAACCCCCAAATTGCTTCCTAATTTCAACTCAGCTTCCCCTCAGCTCTGCTCACTTTCTGTTCCTCTGTGGTGCTGCCTGAGTCTCACCTATACAGGTTCTCACAACTTTAGTTTCATTCATCGGTTTGCAGTATGGAAAAAAAAAAAAAAAAAAGTATGCTTCTGCTTCTCTTCACCCACACTCTATTGCTTTGGACACTACATTAATAATTGATCAAATATATAAGGTCCTAATCTAACAGTGACAGCACATGCTTTTGCCAGTGTGTATCTACCAGTAAAGTTCAGTACTTCTCCATGTGGTGCTGTAGATGTCTTCACAGGGGGAGTCTTACTGCAGATTGGCAGCCTTTTGAGCTCATAAATGAGACTAAATTAAGCTCATGATTGAAGTTTCTGAATGTAACTGTGACGGGCAGCTGAAGGGAAGGAGAACTATTACAAATGGTATGTAGACCCACTGAAGACATATAGTACCTCACTAAATTAGGCTTTATATCAGTTACTCTACAATATCTTTCCTCCCACACAACCTAAACCCCATTTTTCAACAGCTACTTGATTGGGCTGTTTCTGCAGACTCCGATAAAACTGTACTTTGATTGCTCTTATTTATGCCTGGTGTGTACAATTTGCAGGGTCTAGCGCTCTCTCCTGCGGGTAGTCCCAACATCACACCACGCCTGGATAGCTAGGAGAGCCATAATAACGAGGGGGATATAGTCGCGGTATCTATGTGTGATGTAACCATAGCAACACCTGCCAATATACTGCGCAGCCCACTATGCAGCAAGGCATACATGAAGAGGAGAAATGGAGAGGTATTGGGGCTTATTAAGTACATCATTAATGGCAGGCTCTAGAATTAAAACCCAGCAGGGTCAGGCACCTTGTTTGAAACTAACTGATCATGTATGAATCAATCATGAGTCTGGGTAGGAGTCCAAATGTGCATATAGAACTCATTTTCAATACCTGCAGATGCCTGAGATTGGGCAGGGCAAAAAAAAAAAAAAAAAAAAAAAAAAAAAAAAAAAAAAAAAAAAAAAAAAAAAAAAAAAAAAAAAAAAAAAAAAAAAAAAAAAAAAAAAAAAAAAAAAAAAAAAAAAAAAAAAAAAAAAAAAAAAAGCGATTTCAGTATTGATTTCCTAAACATAAACAGATTTTTTATCAGTACCACTTGGCATATAATATAGTCTCTCGATTAAAAAGTGTAGAACGTAACGAATTTCAAAATGATTAAAAGTCAATTGCGATTATAAAATAAAATCCCAGGGTAAATCAACATTTTAAATTCAGATAGAAGTATAACTAATCCAAAATAAGAAAACAGAATCACACTAACATAAACATGGGATACAATTTGTGCCAGGATCTACTGTAAGTAAGCTCGCTTTATATTAAATCTATACACCCAGCACATTTGTGTCAAAGGACAACATCATACCATACATTTTTTAATACCTGGCCTGGACATGAGGACAGAAAAGTCAAGAGAGCAGCACAAGTTCACATGTATGGGATCCATACTGACTAAAAATGTGTAGAACTGCAGCTGAGGAGGAAAGTTTGACAGTGATGGAGGTACAAATTATATTTATACTGACCTGCGTCAGCTTTGGTAATGCCTGCTGGACAAAATGGACAAGGACAAAAACATCAACACAAACAATTAAATCACTAAGCGACAGGTCGTTTCAGCTAAATGACAGCTACTGCAGTCAGCAATGGTGTGCAGTGGAGTTTACTCACAGCACAAAAATACACATGTATATACTGTTAGTTACTAACATAAATACATACAATTATATAATGTTTATTGTCAGCAAACATGCCACAACAAATCCACAATGTGAGTGAAAACACAGCCTTGTGAAGGTAACAATAAGTTGTTAGTCAGTATGTGTTTTCTCTCTACTTAAAAGAACTATATGTAATCTGCTCTTACAGGTTTAGAAAAGGCATTACAATCACAACCGAACCTGAGTTGGCACCAGTGTCTTAATCTGCAAATAGAGGACATGTGCAAGTATTTCTCAGTCTCAGGAAAAGGACAGGCCATGCCTCATGTGAAACTCAGAACCTCCAGAATTCACTCACTGAGCTGCACAGGCTGCACTAGCACTGATTAATGACTGGCTACAAGCACTGGGTTTAGGTTCAGGTAACCCAAATGAGACTCGTGTGAAGCTGTTTTCTGATTAGATAATCATTTTACGAACATATACACTAAATTACAACATAAACAACAAACAATAAAGGTGAGTGCATCAATGGGTCAGTAGATGTGAGGCTGGTGCTCTTCCAAGGATCCAAAGTAAAAAGGTACTCAAATAAACAGAAACAGAAACAACATGGCCACCAATTAAGAATAAATCATCATTTGATTAGAACATGTCTACTTCATACACACACACACGGTTAGGTCCTGTTTGTCATTTAAAATCTAAATCTTACATACAGTTCTTTTCCTATTATGTTTTTGCAGAAATCTCATAAACCTAAACTCTGCAGCACACTGGCCTCAGTCTCTTTAGTGAAGCGGAGAACAGCTTGGAGTGAGCTGTCATCTAAATTGACAGACAGTCTAGACATTTATTGTATTGTTTGAGTACGAGTGCTGAAGGAGTGAAACACAAAGAAAGTGTAGCTTTTGAACAACGTTTACATTGTTTTGACAAGAAAAGATAAAAAGAAAAAATCCATCCAGCTAACGCAATACCTCTTAACCAAGGTCTTCATTTCTCCTCAGAAATAGTTATTTTTACTCTCAGTCCAACTGCATGTGTAAATAACAGACTGAGAAAGAATGAATGGAAAAGAAACAACACAGTAGAGCTGACTATGGAGGAGCAGGGCTGACAGTCGTGTTCATACTCGATACTGATTTTGAAACCACAATGATAATAAAACTATAGAATGTAATTTTCAACAGTACATGATACTATTTTCTTTATGTTACGATGTGGTCTTATACTAGTTCTGATAAAGCTCCAGATCATCCTAAAACTATTAATTTTGTCCAGTTTATGTGTTTTTTTCAATACTGATACTTGTTCAAATGAGTATCAGTACTAGCTTTACTATGATTTTAGATACCTTTGACAGTAGCAGAGGTTTTTAAAGATGAGAATACTGAGAATGTTAGTTGAATGCAAGAAGATGGTTTCAAAGAGCTAAATGGAAGCATATGATTCTTACTCTTACATGGCTTTTGCCTGTATAAAGATATGACATGTTTTTGAACTTTGAAGAGTAGATCTGGACCATATCATATCACTCATCATATATTGTTGTTTGCTTTGACTTGATATGAGGTTATAATATTGTGATACCAATTGAACTTCAGCTTCAAAAATAAAACATGCACAATAGGTAAAATCCTCTAGCTAAGAAAGTCCTGACTAAGCTTAGCTCAAGATCTGGAGATGGGTCCGCTGCTCTTGACAGGTTGCCCCAGTAGCATTGAAGGATGGGTCAAATGCAGAGGACAGATTTGCCTACAAGGACAATAATGTGTACCTTCACCTAGAGTAAACATTGACAGAGTTTAAGCATTTAAATCCAGGCTCAAAGCTGTTCTGTTTAGCTGTGCATATGACTGAAAGGTTTTTATTCTTCACTCTCCTCATTTAATGTTAATTTTATGATGATTATTTATGATTATTTTTGATTTGTTGTATTGTGATTTAATGTCTTTCTTATTCTGTAAAGCACTTTGAATTACTTTGTGTATGAATTGTCCTATACAAATAAACTTGCCTTGCCTTGACATTGACTGTGGAGGCTCTGCAGATGCTAAAAACATTAGCGACAGAACAGATTTTGTAGAACTTTTAACTTATAATGATAAGTTTAAAAGCCTAAAACAAGTTAAAGGATTAGCTACTTGGGTAAAGGTAAAGCATTTTGTTATCCTTTTTTCACAAATTCAAACATAATAAGGTAAAGTTTGTACCTGTGTTGTTCCATCAGCTGCACAGAACTCAAATTGGGAATGGGACATGTTGGCCTGTAGATGAGAGCTGGGGGACGCCGGCTCCTCCCTCATGCCATTCATCAGCCCCGATTCGGCGACAGCAAGACTCTGGCAACCTAATTATCTGTGAAGGCTGAGGCTTGTTTAATCGCAGCGGCCGCACAAAACTGTTGTTGTGCTACGACAGAGATTTAGAGGAAGCTGAGGAGGTGAGAGCCAGGGCACAACAGGAAAACTCTACAAGACAAAGGCAATGTCCTACCCCACTGCGTTTGGTCCACTCTTAATGATACAAGGTCGTCACACTCTCGCCGCAGCCAGGGGCATCTGAGCTCAGGAAGTTTGGCGTTACTGTTGCCCCTGTGTAGCGTTTGTGTATTGTGTAACGGTGAGGCTCTCGAACAGGTGACTAAATTTAGATGCGTCTCACCTGCAGCTGCTCTCGGGAGGATGTGATTGGTTGACAGTGCAAAGAAATCGCTTGTTCCTCTGCGGTGTCATTATTGTAGAACGCACCAAGAGATGCCAGTAATTAACTATAGATCTTCTGTGTCCTACTTTCTCAACTGCATATAAGAAAAGTTGAAAACATTTTTTTTTTTCTTCATGCGACACAACATGGAAAAAGATGTCAAAACAAACACATACTGGTACTTGTATTGTACAGATTTATGGACCAATATTAGATAGAGAGATACAGTATAAAAGTGCACTTATCTTTCCTTTTGCTATTTTCTTTTCATATCTATAAATTGTGAGTCGGAAGTGATTAGTCACCATAGTATCAGTTCAACCAGACAGTCTTTGAACGATGTTCTATTTGTTCCATAACTGTTCCATAGATACACACCAAGGTCTATAACATGACCATAGACCCTATATTGAATTAGAGGGGTATGAGAGCAACTAAATGCCATAGAATCCCTCTTGACAAGCTAATCTGAAGTTATCACCAACACAGTTTAAGGCAATAACACTGTTTATAGTTTTAAAGGCCAGAGGAAATGGACAGAGAGCCAGAACAAGTACATTTTCCTCTGTGGAGATCTGCCACAATCAAGGGACAGCCGCTGGAAATCAAGTGTGGAGCTTTGGAAGGGAAACGCGTTTGGTATAATAAAACACAAACAAGTACAAGCAAGTGTGTGCCTGCCTCAGTGGACAGGTCCCACAGCACACTGAAGCAGTGAGCTGCCAGTGTGAGATACAGATACAATAAAGAGCCCTAAGTCAAGCTCTAGTTGTGAGATGGTGAGAAACGGCTCAGGAAAAGACGATTGATATAAAGCGAAATGCCGTTACGATCACTTGCCTAATAGAGTCCAGGTGGAACAATTACGCATTCAGACACTTTTTAATTAAAGTCAGCATTAGTTCATCAAAAATAGCAATTTTGTCAAATTCACCAATGCTCTCTTCTTTAGATACTGGGGACTGTAGACCAGGAGCATGCTACATGATGAGTTCTGGAGATGTTGACACAAGTGTGACACCATTCTGGTCTTTCTCAAGCTCCCTCAGGTACGTTATGTTGTCTCGTTTAACAAAACCATGAGATCAAAATGTGCTGAATTTCTTTTATAATGCAATGCCTGATTTATATTGTATTTATTTGTGAATGTAAAAAAGGCAGGACACTGTTAGTGCAGTCACTGATTTATGACCAATGTAATTATCTTTTACTAGAGGAGTTCATGGATGGTTCTGAATAAAATAAGTCTTTCATGCAATGATCTGACTGCACAGCATCCCTTTATTTTAATTTAATGCTCAAACAGTCTGTACCTTCTCCATATGTTACAACTGACAACTGCAAAATGCATTCATATTCACAATAATAACAAATAATCATACAATACCCACTGGGACACAGTCTGTTTGTGTCCCAGCGGTTTCTCTCTGTTCTATAAACATGAGATAATAAAAGGAGCGTATAGTTACAATTATGGGCTCTAAGATATCACTATCCTTGGAGAATGAATCATGACTTGCTATAAAACTTTACTTTCTACATGTTGATCCACATCGCACTGCAGTATACTACCACGAGCCAGAGGACCAGACCATCACAGCAGCCTGTCTAAAATCTATATTACCACCTTTGAAGCTGTCTAAATTTCATCCGATAAGTTTGATCAACAGCGTTCTGCTCCCGACCTGTCTGCCATGATAAAGGATTTATATATCTGCCCTTGGGGTGAAGAAAACTCTCAAAAACTTTTGAGAACCAAAAAAACTGTTTCTTTTACCATTTCTTCCATGGTCTCACTTCTCTCTCAAAACGTCCCCAAATCTTTTAATGCCAAGTCTCATTTACCCAGGTCACCACCCCAAGAAGAAATGTTCAAATTGTGCAGCTAACTAAAAGACCTTCAAGTACAGAGCCAATGGTGAACCTGCTATAATATGCAGAGCACAGTTCAATGACACTAGCCACAAAACGAGCTGGACTCTCCTCTGCTGCCACCATGGGGTTAAAAAAGGTAGTGTTTGCTTGTGCTCTAAAAAAAAAAAGTCAAACACGTAATAGCGCTAGGACGCTTACACACGGGCTACTTTGAAGCTGTCAACCAAGGACACCCAATTTGTACCAAATGCGTTTTATAACTCCTGACTCAGTGTGGTGGCACTGACAGCTTTCAAAGAGCTTTGAAAAAGAAAATCATGTGCCTGTTCGATCCTACAATGTCAACTCAGGGAACGGGAGCAAAATGTATAAATATGTATAACAGAAGGTCAATTATCAAAAATTCAAACATTTTATATGTTAAACTTATACAAACATTCAAATCAAAAGAAATAACAATAATTATAGGTTAAGAAGGCAAACTGTAAGGGAACTGCTGCTAGTCCACATCCCCTCAGTACAGAGATTTCAGTGGTACTTCTCTCATTGTTCTCCACAAACTGCAGTGAAGGTGGGAGAAGGTGAAGGACCTAGGAAAATAGAGCCGCACAAGAGCTGCAGAAAATCAGATCTGTTGCCATGTCAACCAAAGGAAGATGAGAATAACAGAAATGAAAGGTTTAGGCCTATAGTTTTGTCTTGTACATCTGCTAGACTCTAGTGCCCCCTTTAGGCTGTAGAATGTTTATACATGACTCATTTGTATATATGCACACAGTAAAATAGGCCTGTCACAATAATTACTATATCGATTTATAGTTCAATAAACAATAGATAGGGATTCAATATTTATCATGTGTACTTTTTCTTTGTACTAATATCTGGCCTTACAGTTGTCAGTGACATAAAGTAGTTCCAATATTATCCTTTATATTTCTTTACAAATATATCACACTGCAATATTTGTTATTGTGACAGGCCTAGTGAAAAATACACTTTGTATTCTATAGTAAAAGAAAAATTCGAATCTGTCAACTGGACAAAAAGTTGTTGTTTGTCCAGCTGACAGATTTGAATTTTTCTTTAACTATGGATCATACTTGGACGACTGAGGAGTTACACAGACACTTTGTATTGTATTTAGATAAGACACAATATTTTGGGAATGTTCAAAATAGGAAACTTTCCATGGGAATTAACAGGATTTGTAGAAATGACATACAGTGAATGAGCACAAATAAAGTTTGTACCATGGGGATATCTACAGTAGCAGAGCAACTGGATTTAATACAAATAACATGCAACTCAATCACACACAGCTGAGGGCAGCGTGGCCTTGACCAAGAGCATCAGGAATGACTCCTGTCAGTGATTATTTTATCAACTAATAGTTCATCAATGTAATATAGTAAATAAAAACTAAGTAATTCATGATGACTTACACTGAGCTACAGAGGTAAAAAGTTACTCCAGTAAAAGTAAAAGTATCACATGAAAGAATATACTTTAAGTGCCCGTTTAAAAACGTACTTTAAGAGTAAAACGTACAAGTATTTCACACAAGTGTTGTTATTTGTTTAAGGGTTAAATGTAGTGATATTGATTTAAAAAGATAAAGATTTTGGTCAACAGTAAGAATATGAATCAATTTCTTAATTTTTCTTATGGATTTTGTGTATTTATTTTTGTTTGCTCAAAGCCAAAGCTTGAACTCAAAAATTCAGGTCAGCGTTAGGTCAGAATGTTACCATGAACGTAGTCAAAATAACCCCTCAAATCATATGAAAAGTACTTTTTACGTTTCACTAGTGTAAAAAAAAATGTAGTGGAGTAGAAAAGTACAGATACCTAATCTCAAATGTAGTGACGTAAACGTAAAACATATCCACTATAAAATGTACTTAAGTAAAGTACAGATATCTAAAAATTCTACTTAAGTACAGTATTTTACTACTTGTACTTTGTTGCCTCTCACCACTGCTAAAGTATAGATGTTTTTGTCAACTAATAAAAACTAAAGAGAAATTAGATCCAAGCTCCCAATGGAACAATATGATTTTAATGAATTCAATATATGTGTTTTTATTCAATCACAGAAGCCCCAACTGGACCATATACACTCAACATCCAAGGAACAGGTCTTTATATATGAAGTAGAAAGCCCAAGCAATGCAGTCATATTCATTTGAATTTAAAGCACACTAAATGCATTTAATACTTAATATAGATGTGGTCTGTTACAGTAGCATATATTTTTTCACAGACTAATGAATCTATGAATCTAATGTTGTATATTTTTCCATTTAGGCAGAACTATAATTTTATGTTTACTTTTATCATATCTTATCTTATTTTTTATCATAGTTAATAATAATAATAATAATAATAATAATAATAATAATAATTGTGTTATGTTGCACCATATCACCAAAGCGATGTCCCAGTTTGTGAATTTTGTTCACTGACAATGTCAAAAACCGTATTCTGATTCTGATTTGGGAACATACTGTCAGTTATGATGGACAATAAAGTGATAACTGCAATATTAGCGCATCATTATTTGTATCGTGTGCCATGTATCGAAGACACACTTTGCTGCTGGACAGTGACAGTGAATAGAATGTGGGAGGAACATGAAGGGAGTGAGGCTAAAGTACGATGCTTAGGTCCATAGTTGCAGAGACCTGACAAGGCTCAGTTTAACACTGTCACGTCTCAAAACATGCATCCAGTAAAACTATAGAAATCGCTCTAATATAACACACCTTGTAGAAACTCACAATGCTGCATTATAATTTACATGTTATTACAAGTAGTACTAATGCCAATACAAAATTATGTGCCTTTATCTTTAAGCACTATGAGCAGCAATGAGACCGTTTACAGAGTGATGAAGTCCATCATCTCTGCTAAGTCTGATGAGCTGCTCCATCATGTGTGGAGATTAGGAGCATTATATCATTGCTATCAGTGGTCTGAATGAGCGCCTTACCCTCCTGGGGGTGGTTCAGATTAAGGTGATCCCTGTTTACTAATACACTGACGGGACATTAAAAGGAGGCCGACCCCCCACTAAACTATTGGTGGACACTATAGCATAATGACTATAGCCTGGAACTGGTGAAAATAGGCCAGTCCTCAGATGTGTGCTGCTGGGTACCCACACACTCAGGAAGCTCGCAGAAGGGCGGAGCTTCCAGCATTGCGTGACAAGACTGAAGAAAACTGAGTGCAGCCTGGCGTCTCACTAACACACATGCACACTCTCACGTGCACAAGCCTCATTCCCACTCACACACGTGCACATGTACGTGCACATATACAGGCTTTTTAGTCTTTTATGTTGCTTCAGGTCAGGGTCAGTCAGGCCCTTTCTTCACTTTCTCCTGTCCACTTCAAAGTGAAACATCCCATTTACACTGGAAAGAGGCCTGAAAAGTATAAAGTCATTTATAAAATATTACACACTATGATGTATGTGCACTTATTTATTTGTTTACATTTTATCATTAGCACTGTTTTATAGTTTTTAAAAAACATAGTATAAAAATGCTATTTGAATCAGATAAAAGTGGACAAGATATTTTTTTATCAGTTGTTGTATTGAGAAAAGATTATAGCTGCATGGATTTCAGTATAAGTGTGTATATAAGAGTCATTTTTCTACATCAAATGCCCCATATGCTTTTAAAAGCACAAAGTATAAAGTTTATGCTACAATCATGAAGGCAGAATTTAATAAAATTCACAAAATTATACTTCCAAAATTCAAAAATCTGAGATTGATTTTCTTTTTCTCTTTGACAAAAAAGCAAACAGAAACTAAT
>KN484316.1:14950-64465 GCA_000787095.1 Periophthalmodon schlosseri | reverse complement strand
TACTGTCAAAACCAGACTTAGAGACACATATCCATACGTTTGTCTCAGTAGCTTAGACTGATGTGACTGGCCTCTCCAAACGAAGCCTTTGACTGCTGCAGTACATCCAGAACGCTGCTGCTCAGGTCCTACTAGAACCAGGAAGTACAAGCACATGCGTCCTGTGCTCATGTCTCTGCACTGGCTCCTGTGGTTCAGAGAATAGTTAAAGCAGCTATTGTGTACAAGTCTCTCCATGACCTAGCACCAAAGTACATCTCCCACATGTTAGTGTCATATGAACTAACTCACAACCCAACTCAACTCTGAGGACTTCAGGGACCGGCCTCTTGCTGGTGCCCAGAGTCAGGACTAAACATGGGGAATCAGCGTTTCAGTTTTCTGCAGCTAAAACTTGGAACAGTCTTCCTGAAGATGTGAGACAGGCCTCTACTTTAATAATGTTTAAATCCAGGCTCCAAACAGTTCTGTTTAGCTGTGCATATGACTGAAAGGTTTTTATTCTGCACTCTTCTCTTTTAATGTTAAATTTTATGATGATTATTTATGTTTGTATTGTGACATCTTTCTTATTCGATAAACCACTTTGAATGACTTTGTGTGCGAATTGTCGTATGGAAATGAACTTGCCTTGCCTATACAGTAGATTGTAGCTTTTTCCTTTGATGTCTCTAAGCTAATAGTGTTTTCTATTTATACATGCCTATTTGAAAATATATTTTAGAACTAGGATGACAAAAATAATGGAGATTCTTTTTGTTATTTTTTGGAACAATAAAAAAAAGAAATAATAACAATGTTTATGTTTTTTTTTTTTGCAGGTTGTCCTTGCTGTGAGCAATGTCAACAGCCATGTGACTGAAGTTTGTGGTTCATGTGTCTTCCCTGTGCGTGGACATACCAGAATACTTTCAGGTGATGTTTGAACTGGAAGCCTTTCTATAGTGGGCATTCTGAACTTATGACACGATGTCCCTGCCCCTGTATTCAATCAAACTTGACTCAAATGTAAAAGTGCATGGCACAATTGTTAGACTGTTAAAGACTCTTATACTTTTACTCAGACAATATGGAGGTCAGAGCTGAGCATAAGTGCAAATGAGGCATGAAGTGCAAAGGCCAGATACAAACAGAACAACAACACTAAAAACGGATACATTTCCAAAAACACCTGACACCTCTGTGTCTTACTCCACCTCTGTGTCTTACTACACCTCTGTGTCTTACTACACCTCCATGTCTTACTACACCTCTGTGTCTCACTACACCTGTGTCTTACTACACCTCTATGTCCCACTACACCTCCGTGTCTCACTAAACCTCTGTCTCACTACACCTCTGTGTCTTATTACACCTCCATGTCCCACTACATCTCCGTGTCTCACTAAACCTCTGTGTCTCACTACACCTCTGTGTCTTACTACACCTCCTTGTCTCACTACACATCTGTATCTTACTACACCTCCGTGTCTCACTACACCTCTGTGTCTCACTACACCTCTATGTCTTACTACACCTGTGTTTCTAACTACACCTCTGTGTCTTACTACACCTCCTTGTCTCACTACACATCTGTATCTTACTACACCTCCGTGTCTCACTACACCTCTGTGTCTCACTACACCTCTATGTCTTACTACACCTGTGTTTCTTACTACACCTCTGTGTCTTGCTACACCTCCGTGTCTCACTACACCTCTGTGTCTCACTACACCTCTGTGTCTCACTACACCTCTGTGTTTAGAAGCCGAATGGCAGAGGGAATAAAGGAATTAGCTAATTCCTTTATTTCTGCTGGGGGTAAGGTAGCGCCTCCTAAAGGGCATCAGGGAGAATCTCTCTTTTAAAATGTGATCTATAACATGTGCTGATTATTTTTACATTTTGTTCAAACTGCAATATTGATTTAAAAGGTTTATTAATAGAAATATTAATAAAATGACTTCCTGTTCACTGCAGAACTGATAGATCCCACCTCTTCACTGTGAAATTTCACCATACCAAGCAGCAGATTTTCATTTATGTGTTTTTATTGTTGAAAAATAAGGAACATGACACCATCATGTATATATGTAATTTTAAAAATAATTGTAAGGGCAGGGCAGCAGGTGGCGGCGATAGAGAATATGTGAAAACAGACATTTTCAAAGCACTCCAGTCTCAAATGCTGGACAATATGCAAGTCAATCAAAATACAACGCTGAGTAAACAAATGATGAGGGAACACATTTATGTCATGGTTAAAAGCTGTGTCCCTTAAATGCAAAAATTCTAAATTCTTGCAGTATTTTTCACTATTGCAACCATAGACTGTATAAAGAAAAGAATCTATATATGGCCTATGACTACAACAAGCTGCGGATTTCCACTGAAGAGGCTACGTGAGGTTAAACTTCCTGGACCATGCAATAAGTTTTGTTTACTAGAGTCATGGCCTCATACCGTGTGAGCAGACATCATGTGACTTTTACTGTTGGGCTATGTGTAATTCTGCTGATGCGTGACCAATCAGCATGCAGTATTCGGTTCCTCAGAAAAGCTGCATTTGTAGTGTTTTGAGTCATAGCTTCAACAAATGCTGGCATAAGCTGCTTGTGTAGTGTCTAAAGATACTCTTGTTTGAGAAAACTGATAGCAACTAACTTGTCCTCCCTTCTCACATTTTTGATTATGAAGTTATTGTTTCCATATGTAGCCACCTATAGTGTAATGTAAAGCTCGTGCGTGAGGGAAGCACACGTGATAGGGTTGTTTTGAACTTCTATTTCTTTCCATGACTAAGGATTAGCCTGACATAGTAAGTCTGGAAGTGTGGGGCCAAAGCACAGGTTCATGACAAGCCCTGGCAAGTCAACCATAGTTAACTTAATGAGGGTAGAAGAAACTTTTGACACACACACACACACACACACACACACACACACACATGCACACATACATATGAGTGTAAGCTATCTCATATGATTATCAGGCCAGTGAGTCAAGCAAGCAAAACATCATCTTTAGGGCTGGTGTCGGGTTACTACTCTCTGCCTTCTTAAGACCATAACAGGGCCGTACATAATCCCAATACTTTGATTTAACTTGTTTATATGTGCGATAAAAAAATAAATCTACTGTTAAAAGGCCCATATTACGCTATTTTCTGATCTGTTCTAATGTTGTTTCCTCATCAGAAACATACCTGGAGTTGTGTTTTGTTTCATTCACATGTTTAACACACAAACCCTGCATATTTAGGTGGAGTTCTTCTCTCAAACAGAAAACACTCTGTTCCACCTCGTGATGTCATGTGGTAATACAGAAAGTACAGACAGTGTGTTTTTAAACTCCATACACCTTCACTAGAATCATTTGGATAATTTCAGCTTTGGAATTGCCAATCTCTACTGGACTAAAGGTAAAAGGAGCTGTTAACTTGAAAACTACAGCTTCATGATATCCCAAGGAGGAACAGAGCATTTTGAGCTTTGGAGATGTAGATAGACCAATAATAAAGTGTTACTCAAACATGTGTGAATGAAACAAAATACAACTCCAGGTATGTTTTTAAGGAGGTAACAAAATTATAACATGGCTTAAACAAGAGTCACAAGAGTCAGTTTTGCAGAATATAGGATCTTCAAGCAATGGTCTGTATGAATAGCCTGAGGTGCTTGGTATTCAAAATGAAACTACATAACTAATTATGTAACACTTTGAATGCAACAGTAGAATGAAAAACAAAAGAAAAACAACCACAGATGCAGAGTACACATTTGCACAACTTGGGGCAAGAAGAAGGCATTCTTTGGTATTTTATCAGCAGCACTTGTACATGTACTTGAACACCATGTTATCACTGATGTTTAACCACAGAAAGGGCAGATCAGAATCAGAATGCAGTAAATGGGAAGTACAGGTGCTGAAATGTGTTGATGTGGCAGGGCACTTTAATAATGTGTTTGTACTTTGGTATTTGTAGACTTAATCATCCCTGTAGGCAAATGTGTGTTTATATTTGACCAATTTTAGTCAGTGCCTGCCCTCTAGAAATCCCTCTAGTTCTGCAAACAGACCTGCTATCATCATATGGTCCAAGCATGATCGTGGTGTGTTTGTTGCAGTAATAATAAACTGCCTTAGGCCTATTTGACAAACGTAGTAATCTAACTGGCAATTACGTTAACTGCTCAAATAAAGGTGCAGTGTGTAACTTTTTATATATACGTATATGGCATCTGCTTGTCTCCAAGGAGATGTTATTGCTTTGCCTGAAATGTTTGACATTATGGCATTAAACATAATCTATCAAGCATCATTTCATCACTGTTGTTTTTATTAGAAAAACATGCATTCTTACTGTGAGCAGGGTCACCTCTCCATAGACCTGACCTGTAACTTGGCCTTGGGGCGCCAAATGCTTGTCTCCACGGATAGAAAAGTTTAATGTCATACTGCGAAACATTCTTGGCAAAGCAATAGCACCTCCATGGAGAAAAGTTATGCAATACATCATTAAACTGTCAATAAAACAGAAACTGACCTGCATGCAAACATACTGAAGTGTTTGCTGAAAGTTTACATGTGTGATTGTCTCTTTGTGTCCTTGTTTTCAGCAGTCTCCAGCTCTGTCCTTGTACCGTGCAGCTGTAGGCGTTAATGTAAGCCCAGGAGCCCCGGGGTCTACAGAGGAAGAGAGACTCCAACAGGACAACAAAAAAGACATGTTACAAAACTCCACACTGTCACAGAGGAAGCAAACTAGTGCAGTGCTTCTCAAACTGTTGGCATCAAGTATTTCGCCTTCTGGGTTCCACAGATCTAAACCAGGTCTAAAACAAGATGATTCTCAATCTAAAGTTCTAAACAAGGGCTAACATGAAATGGTAACAACACATTTTTATATAGCGCTTTTCCATCTTCAAGGCTCAAAGCGCTTTACATCAAGGAACCACTCACCTATTCACACACACATTCATACACCAGTGTACACAGACACTAGGGCGAGTGGGTTAAGTGTCTTACCACAATGACAACGACAGCATTCATCTGTGGGAGCTGGAATTGCACCGCCAACCTGTGGGTCAGTGGATCTGACTGCTCAACCAATGATGTTTATGTTCATGTTGAGAGTGGGGTTCGAACCGCCAAACTTTGGATCAGTGGACAAACAATTCCAACCAACTGAGCCACTGACGCTGTTTAAAACATTTGTAATGGATCCTACACCATTGCAGAAAGAGGATAAATTGGGAATACATGATTTTTATAATACCCATAAATATTTGATCTTTAGAGGAATCTGTATACCACCTAAAGGAGCTTGTGTACCACAAGTGGGGCATGCACCACAGTTTGAGAAACACTAAACTAGAGCACAAGCAAAAGAACTGGTTTCCCCCTGCACGTCTGCAACTTCACAACCGTTTCCCCATCTGTATGCAGTACAGCAGTTCAGTAACACTGTTTCAAACACTTGTAATGGATCCCACACCCTGTAGGACACAACCCAAAAACATGTCAACAGAAACCAACATTGTTTTGGCTTTGTCGCCCTATATGTTTTGGTTTCTAGTTACAAAACAACACATTTTTTTCAAAAGAAGACAGAATGCATACTTGTGCTAGATTGTACAAAGCCTTCCTACAGATCTATGTTTTATTATCCCCATCATCTTATTTGATCATAACGTTTTCCCATCTGCACAATTCGCCCTGGTGGAATCTTGGCTAACCACGGTATTTTCTTTCTTTTTTTCCGAGACACAGTGACCCACTTCCAGTTCCTTCCTCTCTTCGCACCAAATGCCGTGTAAAAAGCTAACCGTTGTTTTGCAGAAGCGTTCTCCCCTATGGTACCCCTCCCACTTTTGATTTCTGGTCTTTTTCATGCAGGCAGCACCCTACTCTCCTCTTCACCGCCACCCCTGACCCAGAGAAGTGTCTTGTTGTGGAGTGGGAGTGGACATGGGATCTTTGCCATGAGTCATTACCAGCCTTGGGGGACCCCCTGGCAATGGCCTGTGTGTACCCCTCCTCTGCATGCAAGGAATGTTAGCTAGTTGCACTCCAGCTAATTTGAAAGGGGACGCTTGATCTCGCATAAACTGAAGGATTTTGGTGAAATATCTGTGTTTTTTTTCTGACAGACATTGTAATCAGGATTCTGTTCAAAGAGCACATTTTAAACCTGTTCAGAAGCATTAACTTTACAGAACAGTGGAATATGAACTGCTAAACCAACACAAGAATCTCATGCATTTCAGAATTTGTAGAGGTCTAATGTGATATGCTAATTTCGACCATTCAAATTTAGATTTTTCAATCTTGCACCCCGCTGAACAATTTCTAAAACGTTCAGAAAAGTGAAAAGTGTTGGTTGGAGGGAGTTTTATGACTTTTGGAGTAGGTGTGCACAGCTGCAGTCTGGAGCGATGGAAACTCTGCAGGCAGGCATGCTTTGGCTCACATTAGGCGTAACTGACGGCAGAGCAGACAGCGCTCTGGCAGTGCAGGGCTGAGACGTGCAGAAGCCAGGAGAAACAGTGCGTACTCAAGAAGTGGCTTAGCTCTTAAAAGAAGGAGTTATCAAGTGAACTAAACAATCAGTAAGAGCGAGCTATTACCAAACCCCCAACCCCCACTTTCACGCAATTCTTTATTCTTTTGTAATACTAAAAAGTTAAACTGAAACAAAATCTGAACCACAAGCAACACGCTGAGGTATATTTTTCAGAATCAGAATCAGAAGACTTTTATTGCCATTGTCAGTGAACACAATTCACAAACTAGGAACTTTCTTTGGTGATAAAGTGCGACATAAAACACTGAATAATAATTTGAGCATAATTTGTCAATACTGAACTAGCCATGTTATAATTTATAATACTATTTTGCTTATTAAAAACATAATTTGAGTCTGCACTCTATGAATCCACTTCATGCTGCCCTATACTCCACCCAGAGCCCAGAGGTCAGCTGACCAGCTCCTGCTGGCTGTGCCCAAAGCCAGGCTCAAGACCAGAGGTGACACAGCCTTTTCTGAGGCAGTGCTTAGACTATGCAACAGCCTCCTAGACTGAAACCCACCTCTTTTCCCTGGCAGTTAATACGAGACAGGATATACAGGTGTTTTATTGTACTTTTCCTATGTATCGTGTTATCTGTATATTTGTTTTTATTGACTTTTATGTGAAGCACTTTGGTCAGCTGAAGTAGTTTTAAATGTGCTGTATAAATAAACTTGAATTGAATTGAGTTGTATTGTATTGTTTCATTCACATGTGTTTGTATAATCCTGTATAATTCTTCACTAGCCAACCCTTGGTTTTTGCTTATTTCAATATTAATCATTATAGAACTACTACTAACTTCCAACTTTCTGTAGCACTCTCCAGGACCCACTAGACATCAAAACTTCAAAACAATACTATGTTTGGTACCAGTTTTTGATAACATTTTTTCCATAACAGTTGCACCTGTACCTTAACTTTTTTTCAGTGGTGGATGAACTCAGTTTTGTTACTTAAAAACTATTTAAGAACCTGTTTAAAAATGTACTTAAAGAGTAAAAAGTAAAAGTATTTTGATCAAGTGTTGTTCATTTGTTAAAGTGTTAAATGTAGTGATATTGATTAAAAAATTATACATATTTTGGTCAACAGGTGCAATGCAAATCAATTTTTTGTTTTTTCTGATGAATTTTGTGTATTTATTTTTGTTTGCTCAGAGCCGAAGCTTGAACTCGAAAACTTTAGTCAGGATGTTACCACAAACATGGTCAAAATAACCCCTCAAATCATATGAAAAGTACTTTTTACTTTTCAGTCCAGTTAAAAAATGTAGTGGAGTAGAAAGTACAGATACCTGCTCTCAAATGTAGTGAAGTAAAAGTAAAAAGTATTCACTGTAAAATGTACTTAAGTAAAGTACAGACACCTAGTACAGTACTTTACTACTTGGACTTCGTTACCTTCCACCACTGACTTTTTAAATGTACGATACTGGTACTTTCTAACAGGACCCAGCTGTAGTCACATGTGTCTTTTGAAGAGAGTCTTGTAGATATGTATCTACAAGACTGCAACTGTCAATCAATCTTGTAGTAGTATACTGTGACCCAGAGC
This sequence comes from Periophthalmodon schlosseri, assembly GCA_000787095.1. NCBI lineage: Eukaryota > Metazoa > Chordata > Actinopteri > Gobiiformes > Gobiidae > Periophthalmodon > Periophthalmodon schlosseri. The sequence continues at coordinate 56,357 of KN484316.1, read as the reverse complement.
GCGGGTAACAGAGCTTGTTTTTGTTGTCGGTTGTCACAATAGCTTCAGGCTGGATTTAAAACTGACGTGACAAGAGGTAGATGTGTAGACGTGATTGGCTCATGATTGGTCAAAACGTTTGACAGATTTTGCTAATCCCTGTATATAATCCTGCTCAAGAACTGGAGAAGGGTTGCCAGGCGTGCATTGCAGTAACTCAGCAAACAGACAGCCCAAGTGCCACTGAAGGATGGGCCAAATGCACAGAATACATTTCCTTATCATGCCAAAGAATTACATCTTGTTTCACACTTGACCACTATGTAACCCGCTTATCTCCGTGGAGATGTTAGTGCTTTGCCTGGAATGTTGCACAGTATGACATTAAGCTGATCTGCTGATCTGCATTTCCACCCTTTTTTCATTTCATTGCTCAAAATACCTAGAAAACCATGCATCCTTACAGTGAAGCCTCTCTACAGATCTGACCTGTAACTTGGCCTGATGGCGACACATTCCCCAAGAAGATAGATATGTTCAATACTGTGGAACATTGTAGGCAAAGCAATAACTTCTCCATGGAGGCAAGAAGATGGCCCACACTCCAGGTTAGTGCAGCTAAAGTTAATTTATTACAATGTGTATTATGCCCTTAATAATACGGCAGTCTGCACACCTTCAAAACAAAGCATTATAAAGCTTCATTTTAAACGAATACAACTAACAGCCCAAGTTGCTATTGCTCTCTCTCTCCATCTGCACTCCTCCTTCCTCTCCTCCACCCTCTTGTTTTTCTCTCTCTCTCTCTCTATACCTTCCCCCATAGTCGAGTCTGTCAGGGCCACGGGTTCAAAGACGTGCACACTGCAGAATGTAGGTCAGCCATCGGTGCTGAGTTACCGATTAGAAACAGCTGTGTGTGTGTGGACTTTCTCTCTCTCCCTCTGTCTCTGCCCCTCTGTCTCTCTCTCTCTCTCTCTCTTTCTGTCTGCTGAGTGGGCCAGCTAAACTTCACTGTTAAAACCACCAGCGCTCCCCACAACTGCTGCCTTCTCTCCACTTTCCTCGGCCGGGTCTGCTCAATAAGAGGCTGGCATTGCAAACTCGGTCAGCTCATGTGACTGTGGTCGGGCAAACATTGTGTGAGCAGCAGATTCATGCGCCAACACTGGAAAAGAAGTTTATGGGCAGTATAGGTCACGTATACACCAAAGTTCAGTGATACACATAAGGCAACTGTAATTCATTTAAAGAAAAAATGGTCAAGAAAAAGTAATAGATTTGTTTTGTTGTTGCAAACTTGTTTACTTTTTATATAGGCTCTATATATTTGCACTTGGAATCAAAACGCCAACAGAATACTATTTTCGGTACGGTAATGTTACTCTACCTTGTAATCAGCAAAAAATATGGTCAAGACTTCCATCAAGCAAACTTGTTTACTCTCACTATAGGCTCTATACATTTGTACTTGCACTAAAATGCTTTATGGCACACTTTTATGTGGCAAAACTATTTCAAAGATTTCAAAACCCACACATGCCAACTGTGACATAAATCAGATGGCATCTTTACCATAACAATGTCAAAATAGGCCTTGTGAAAAATACTGGTGTCATGATGTCTAGCTTCCAGTCGCCAACAAACACATGAGCTGGATTGTGTTCTGCTGTAGTCGGCAGAAATCACTCAGTGTCTGCTCACTAACCAATATATTATAAACATGTGTACACTGTTTTTATGTGACATTTTACAACCTTACAAATGAAATAAAGCAACATACACAGCAGACACAAAGTACTTCACTGTGCACAATATAAGTGGCCTATATAAGTATTAAAACAGCAAACTGTCTTTATACATAGACATACAATGTACTTCTCAAAGTACCTTATTCTGGTAAATGGCCACATTTTTATATAGCGCTTTTCCACCTTCAAAGTACTTTACATTAAGGAACCACTATTCACACACACATTCATACACCAACACTAGGGGTGAGGTGAGTTAAGTGTCTTTCCCAAGGACACAACAACAGCATTCATTGGTGGGAGCTGGAATCGCACTGCTCCACCAATGTTCATGTAGAGAGTGGGTTTTGAACCGCCAACCTCTGGATCAGTGGACAAACACTCTACCAACTGTGCTACTGTCAACCCCCAATCACATTTCACCCTAAATATACTATTGCAAATATACTAAATATACTATTCAACTAAAACTACCACTATTGCTACTGCTTATAAACTACCATCAGCACTTTTATCAATACTACATCAGCATACTTTGTTTATCATATTGTGCAACAAAGGCCAACTGCTTATTATAGGATTTTTAACATACAGTGCCTTCATAAAAGGCAGTAAATAGAAGGAGTGAAAGTGACAAGCTTTATGTGAAATCAACTTTTATGAGTGTTTAACTTTGTTATAACAGTGTTACCTCACCATTATGATGATCAAAGTAACTCATGTACAGGGGAAATAATAATGCACTGCCTGGCAACATACAGAAACTATTCAGACGTAGTGAGGGAAGGTATCAACTGAGAGGAGTGGGCAATTTTAAAGTAAACACCTGAGCTGCAAGGAAAAGTGTCTGTGTCTCTGTGTGTGGGTCAAACTGTGAAAGAGTCTGGGGGAGCAGCACAAGTATTCACAAATGTAAGAAAATGTATAAAAACCTCATATTTTCACAGTATAAAAGCAAGCTGCTATAAGGGGCTTTACTCTGTATTTATTTCATTATTGTTATCAACCAGTGTTGTAACCGCTTTGTCTTGGATATGTACATTTGAATCTTTGTGAATATTATCTCATCATTATCATTATCATTATATCATCAGATTTGTGTAACTTTATAATGCATGTACAGGAATCATACTAGAAATGTATTTTACCATTTTACCTGCAGAACACAGGGATGGGAGTAAATAAGTATTACATCATCCCACTGCCTTTGGAGCAAAGAGACTTTAGTCTAAAGACATTTGTACATGTGATACATTCAAAGTGTATTCATGCATTTTTTTTCCATTCTTGGACAAGTATGAAAAATGATCCTAGATCAGTGCTCCAAATAAACAAATCATCATCATCATCATCATCATCATCATCATCATCATCATCATCATCATCATCATCATCAAAGTTATATATTGATTGATTCATGCATTTGAGTTTAATTGGGCACAGTCCTGCATTTTAGGCTTGAGTGGTCAGAAAATTCCTGTTTTCACCAAGCCCCATCTCATAAGATTATTTAATACATTTGGATTCTGGGTCAAACATGTAGGGTTAAAAATCAATCACAAAAAACAATATGTCTTCTTTTAGGGTGCGGCCGCTCTAAACTGGGACTAAACCCAAATTAAACCTGGACTAGACCAGGACTGAACCAAGTCTACATCAAGACTAAACTGGGCTCAAGCCAGGGTTAGGGCCAAATAATGAAAAGTGTAAACGCAGCCTCAGTTAATTCTGTATAGAAACTATGACTTTACTCCAGAAGTTGAAGACTAATTTTTCATAGTCAGTTAAATGAAAGGCCCAAATGAAACACAGCTGGTGCAGTCTGAATCGGCCTACGTATGTCGTCCTACTTCCTCTCTGTACTATTCTTTTGCTTTGCCTTGTAAACTCACCCCAGAGGCTTCCCTTTAAAGCGTGGCATATCTGCGGTTCTGCCATTGTTTCAGAGTGAAAACATCAGCCAACATCTCTGCGTGTTTCCTTCATTCACATCGGGACAATGGCCAGTGTGCGACCTGTATTATCCAGCATGTGTTGAGCTGCTCTGAGCTGGTGGTCCTATAGGTGACACTAATATGAGCTTGTCAGAAAGAGTCCTGGCTCCTTCAGGCTCACCTCACGTCCACACGGGGCTCTGTATATAAACACAAGAGGTAATTACCTGTCACAGCACATGGCATTTTCACCAGGGTTTTCATATGGTGGCCCTAAAAGGTCAAGTGACAAATAACAAGCAAATACAAGCTAACCATCCTATACCAACAACACTGTTTAGTCCATAATGTTCAGGGCTCTATACCGTCCAGGTTTCCATACTGTCCTTGTATCCATTTAACCTCAATTTGATACAGAGTGCAACTGGCAAGCACGAGGCTAAGTAAACCTTTGAAGTTAGCTTGCTTGCTATATACCTAAAATGATTAAGTGGGCTAATGATAGTCTAATTCAGTTTTCAGATTAGTTTCCTGAAGGGTCTTTGATCTCGAGTTTGGTCAAAGGCCTTAATGGTCAGCCACGTTTTTAAAGATGCACTAACTTTTCTGGTGAAGGGTTCAAAACATTAACCCTAACCCTGCTTTGCTTGGGATGTTCCACAGTATGGCATTAAACTTATTTATCTATCATTTAATTACAAATGTTTCTATTACTAAAAGACCTGTGAGCTGTCTTGCCTCTCAACAGATCTGACCTGTAATGTGTCTTCACAAGTGTAATATAATTCATAATGTGTACTGTGTATGTTTAAACTGACTCACCACATTTACTCTTGTAGTATAAAAATACTTAACACTTAACACTTAATTGTTCTACAGCTTGTTGACATCACAGTTTACAGAGAGGGCGTCCGTACACAACTGATGTGACGTGAGCCTCTCGTTAACAATACCATGCCACTTGACTCAACCAATGCCATATCAACGAGTGGAAAGGAGGCTTATGTCTCTTTGTTAGCCCTATGACTAACTACTGCACACCCAAAGCATCTGGGATAGGCCCCGACCTGAATCACCCATGATATAACTGAGTTTTACTATGAGTTTTGCGTATCATAAATATTTTTGAGCAGGTTTTAAGCTTGGATGAATCCACATTGAAGGATGGGTCAGGTGCAGAGAACTAATTTCCAACCGTAACCTTAAGAGTTCCTTCAGGAAGATTATCCAGAGTGTATTGTGGCACTCAGTAACAATAGTTATATTACCAATGGCCAGTATTTTCAGGCCTTCACAGTGGCCTCAAAACAAGTAGGTCAGGACTGTGGTGGATCTTTTCAGTGTGTAGTTCTTCCTGTGCCTTTGGGTGTTTCCTCTGGGTTCTTTTCTTTGACAACACTCATAGGGTCTCAGAACAGACTGGATTGTACCACAGAAGTCCATCAAGTTGCCCAATAAGTATTGAAGGATAAGTTAAATACAGAAGAGAAATGTCTTTTGGGACTAATATTAAAGGTCTCACAGGGCATCTGGACAATGCTTTAGAAATCAAAACATTTCAATTTGTTTCAATCTGAAGGTATTGGTCTGAGGAGCTAGAGTTTATGATGCCCAAATGGGCCCTATAAGGGAGGAGTTATTCCCTGAAACTTGCTCTGGAATTTGTTTACTTGCTAGACTAGTTATCCCGGTACTTCGTATCTTTACCTTCATTATTAGAGTTTTACCAAATCGATTTTTAAAAATATAAACATTTAAGCAAACTTTTAGTCCTGTAAAACTCCACTGAAGACTCCTTTAACCATTCCTTCCTCTTGTGTCCCGCTCCAGTGCAGTGGCAGCTCAGTGGTGGATATGAGCTGAGCCCTTTACCGTCCTGCAGCTGCGGGCCTGAAATGCCAGACAGGCAAAATAAGTGAGACTGACACAGACGGTCACAGACACCCAAACACACACGTCCACATATAGGCCAGAACAATGCCAGCATGTATAAACAACACCTCACACGCGAGCCTTTCCCTAAACACATGTGGATCTGTATATAGGTCCCCGTGAGATGGCAGTAATTACAGCGGCGTGCCTCTCTCGACAATTGTCCGTGACACGCCTCGCGACCACTTGTGATGGCGCTGATGAAAAGCTTTAGCTGGATATGTCAGCTATGCAGGTATTCACTCACACCAGACCATAATTATCAACAGGCATCTGTGGCTCGCTGCTTTAGCGTCATAGGCTACAATGCAAATATGGCCAGTGATGATACGACAGTGTTAGAAGCACTGCCTTCTTTTTCCATGTGCCAAAGTTCATGTTGATATTTTTGATACAGCCATTTTTGGAATCAGTTATCAAAGCCTTCTTGTTTGGGACAAGTATAGTTTGACTGTTGGATATGAGTAGAACATAGGAGTGGCCTACTTAAAAACAAAACCCATGACCAACAGCTTTCACAGTGCTGATGTATTACTAGTACTTTCTGTTTTGATTCCTGTATGTCAGTTTAAGACTGAGAGCTACACAGTGGAGGATGAGTTGTTCTACGTGTATTTGACATATGACTCTGAACCAGGCCTTTCACCATAATCAATATATCCACTTATTGTTCAGTGTATGGAAGCTAGAAAAGTATATTTTGGGGGTCAGTATTTTTTGTGTGTACAATGTCTTTACAACAGTGGGAAATTTTTTGCCATTTTCATGTAATAAGGTCAGATTTGAGGTATAGAAGGTTGAATAAATAACTTCTCTGACAAATGTTTGCTTCATTCAGTTGTTTACTTGTTGCATCTCAGGCCTATTAATAATACTTTCTATTTAAAAACTGGCTCAGTGGAATCCTGTTTTAATGTTATTGTGTCAGTGGCATACAGTAGTTTCAATATTATCGTTTATTGCAATGTTTCCCTGTGGCGATATATCATGCTTCAAAATGTGTTACGGTGACAGGCCTACTAGTGACGTGACAACGTGAACGAGTAGGCTCTTTTGAAAGGTTCCTTAAAGTGAATGGGTGGATCCGGATCTAATTTTTTAAAAGAGCCAAATCCTTTTCTTTCCAATTTGTATGCTTTTTAATACTGATTAAAGCTGAACCGACACAAGAATCAGCACAGATGCAGAGCAGGCGACACGAGTGAGAGATTTGTGCACAAAAAACCAAAAAAAAAACATGGGGCATCTTAATGACAGTTAGTTTTAAAAGTATTATTATTGTAGTACAACTTTTTATTTAGATTATGCATAATTTGAAACGGTAAACACACTCTCAGTTTGAACCATTTTAAACACATTTAAACCTTGGTCGTTTCTCTCTGTGATTAGTTTGTAGATAGAGTTGTTACATTGACTTCTGTCATGTAGATAAATAGTAAAAGAGCCAGTCTTTTGAACGTCTCTTTGAAATGATGAATCCAAAAGATTCAGATCCCATGAAAGACCCAAAAGTCCCATCACTAACGCCTAACTACTACTTTTTAACTTCTAACAACTATAACAAAATATTTTTATAACAGCATATTAGCCATGTATTGGCTTTGACGATTCTTTCCACATCTTAACACCATGACAACCCAACATGAACACATTAACATTAACACATACCCAAAAACACTGGTCATATTTTTAAACTGTGCCGTTTTAAATAGCTCTGGGGACAGTGTTGCCAATTGTGCCCCGTTCCTGACAGAGCCCAGTCTCTCACCCGCATACCCTCACAATTCGCTCTGTCCATTAATGGGAAAAAATGTTCCAAAGTAACTTGTCTAAAAAGGGAAATCCAGGCTTGCCAGAAAAAAAAAATCTAATAAAACAAACAAGAAACGTAGAATTCAGTTGGTTCAGTGAATACAGCGTCTGCTACACAGCACATTTTGTTCATAAAATGTGACAAACCTTTTCCCAACAGTGCCTGATGATATCTCTTACAGGTCTATACAAGACTTCCAAGTAGATTTATGAGACAATAAATTTTAAACATTAAAATATGACATGCAACCTTGTAAAATCTTATCTCAAAATTTGCCCACCAATTTGTTCACTTTTAATAGCCCTTTAAATCCAACTAGTTTTGTCATGATACAAAAATTTCAAACTTTCAGTAGTAAGGAATTCACTCAATACTCCATACTGGTTCTGATACCATAATGATAATTAAAAACACTTTCTTTGGACAATAGCATGTGGTTTAAACATTAAATGGTAGTACTTTCTTTTATATTATGCAGTCTTATATCTGTGTAATTCCTCAGTCGTCCAGATAGGTTCCATAGTGGTCCTGACTAGAACCAGGAAGTACGAGCACATAAGTCCTGTGCTCAGGTCTCTGCACTGGTTCCTGTGGTTCAGAGAATAGACTTTAAAGCAGCTCTGCTTGTTACAAGTCTCTCCATGGCCTAGCACTAAAGTACATCTCTGACATGTTAGTGCCATATGAACCATCTCACACTCTGAGGACTTCAGGGACCGGCCTCCTGCTGGTGCCCAGAGTCAGGACTAAACATGGGGAATCAGTGTTTGAGTTTTATGCAGCTAAAACCTGGAACATGAACCTGAAGATGTGAGACAGGCCTCTACTTTGACAATGTTTAAATCCAAGCTCCAAATGGTTCTGTTCAGCTGTGCATATGACTGAAAGGTTTTTATTCTGCACTCTTCTCTTTTAATGTTCATTTTATGATGTTTTGATTTGTAGTATTGTGATTTTAATGTCTTTCTTATTTTGTAAAACACTTTGAATTACTTTGTGTACGAATTGTGCTATACAAATAAACTTGCCTTGCCTTGCCTTATGGTCCATAGGTGTATGCTAGTCTATGTGGTCTAATAACTACTTGTTCTGATACAGCTCAAGATCATTCTAAAGCTATCATTGCTATTCATTTCTGTCTGAACGCGATGTTTTTAGTATCAATACCATAGACTGTATATATAAATGGACATTTCTAACCTGCTAGCTGCTGCATTCCAAATAGGAAGTGAGCATGGACCCGCTTCGACTGGCTCCAATTTACTTAACATTGAAAAACTGTGGCCCGTCTCTCTGTAACTGCTGAGGTCAGGCTTGTCATTTTGCTCTTAAAATGTTTGCATTAATTCGCACTACATGATCCTGGCAGGTTTTTTTTGGCTATTTTGTCCGTAAATCAAGATATGAACAATAATAAATAAATCAGGCGCTTTCTTTCTCTGAGGTGCTACCGCTTAGCATTAGTAACAGGTTTGATTGACAGCGTTGCTAAGTGCCCGCTCCCTGCTAAACCAGCGTTGTGGGTGGGAAGGCGCGTTACCTTCAACAGACTCACTCCGGATTGGCTCTTTGGTTGCTATGATACTCGCAGTCAGAATTCCTAATATGGAACTCAGCTCCACATGGGCCCTATAACTGCTAACCTTGATGAGCTTCATTTGGCTGGAGCCGAATGCTGTGGGTGACATCACATTCACTTAGTCCACTTCTTTATACAGGCTATGATTGACACCTGCCCAAATGACTAGTTTCAATGCTATAGTTTTAGTATCAAGTAGTATCTGATTTTCGATTCTTTTGACAACCCTGAATCCAACAGGAGTAAACGTTATCAAAGCTGACTTTGATGTTCTCTATCAGCACGAGCCATCTCCCAAGCCCACGGGGGTTGTCGCGAATACACAAAGAGGATCTAGGTGGAGCGTGATACTGCGTTTTCAGATGAATAGAAGGAAATGCAGGGTAAACAAGACGCAAAAGTTTAAAGAGACAATTGCACGCCACAGATTTGTAAACCCTGGAATCTTTACCAAAAGGTCAAAGACATCAGAGACATCTCTTCTGCTTTCAACAAGGCACACTTTTATTTCACCATTTTGGCTCCATCATCAGAGGATTCACAGGCGGAGGTGGGTGGTCTGTCACCGTCCCTCACGTGCAGCGCATAGGCCTTGGTTTGCATATTTATAGAGAGGATGTTTGTTGTTAGAGACCCACAGTTTGAGTCTATGAATTAGCTTAAGTTCGGCAGTTGCCATGGTCACGGATATGGTTGTTTTATTTGAGGCCGCTTGCCCTCTCAGGCGCAGCCCCGTGCCCCCTGAAGCCTCCGTTTGTGTTGCGATGTCTCTGCTGCTGCTTTACGATCTGGGGTATTTTTCCATCCGTGTTTTCCATTGAATCACCATGGTTTATTTTTCACGATCCACTTTAAACAAATGCTATAAACAACTGCTAATGATTTCACACGAATGGCACATCTAAAACTCTGTCTGAGCTGGAGGGATCAGGGATAGTATCTACTTCCCCACTCAAGAGGTCTGGTCTATAAATGCTAAAACACTAACTTATTCTAAATCATAACAACTGCGGCTGCTCATAATAAACAGCCTTCTCGTACAGTCTAGGCTCCTTATTCTCTGCTGCTGTGATGGTAAGACTTTTATATTGCCTTCTGTTCTGAACATAAAAAGCACATTTTCAATCCACAAAATGTTATGATTTTGTTGTGTGTTCAGTTTTGTATGTATTAAAGCTGCACTACGTAACTTCTCTGGTGGAGGGTTTGCCTGCAGCTTGTCTCCACGGAGATATTATTGCTTTGCCTCGAATGTTCCACAACTTGCATTCGTACTTGCCTCTCCACGGATCTGACCTGGACCTTGGTGTTGTTGCCTGGTGGAATCCCCTGTTTTCATTATGGAGATAGATATGTTCTATGTCATACTGTGGGACATGTAAAGCAATAACAGCTCTATGGAGACAGACACCCAAAAGTTACGTAGTACACCTTTAAATTTAGTTAGCATCTTAGCATCATTACCAAACATTTGTTAACTGGAAATGGTCTTACTTTCTAAAAATGCAAACTACATCAAACATGGCTTTCAGTCAGATAATACGCTACTGTAGGCCTATGTCACAGCAGCGTGGAGCAACAACAGTAACAACAGATGACCTCACCCAATGACAGCCGGATGGCAAAGGAAGTAAAAGACCCAGGAGCTCGGGCAAACAGGCAGAACTCATTAAAAGTGCCAAAAAGTGTGCGTGCACGGACAGCCATTAGCACTGGAGAGAAACATCCAATCATAAATAGGGTTTTAGGATTACATACAAATGAATAGTTCCAAGCTGTACCAACCACCAACACTTTTTCCACATGCCACTGACAGAGCAGAGCAATATCACACTTGTGGGGAGAAAATTGCCGTATGATGGAGCAGCAATTAAAGCATTTCCTGGGGACACAAAACAATGACAACCTGAGAGCGGAGCTGTTGATGAGTTTGACTTTGTGGTAGTGGAAAATATGTTTTGCTTTTAGATCCTGAGTTGAAAGGTTCAAGCCTGCTTCTGACACCAATATTTCGTAGCCCTGGGGAATATATACACAATTGTTCAGTTTGTCACATGCTCCTCTGCTGAAAAATAACTTATAATTGTAACATGGTTAAAAAAACGAAGCAGGAATTATTGATAGGTAGGACACAGTTACTAGACCAAAAACATGTAATAAAAACACGTTGTAAGTTAAAATGCCTTCTTATATATGTTATTTAGAGCAGGGGACCTTAACCTTTTTGACCCCGAGGCTTTTTCTGTAAAAAGTAACCTGGGGCCAATCTCATATTAAACGAGATATTCTACTGATTCTTCAGCCTGACTTTGGGCCGTGGAATCACATCATCATTTGGGGAAAATAATCCAACTCTGCCCTATATTGGCAGAGCTTATCGGCCATCGGTTGCTCTGGATTCAAAAGAACCAGCATTGGCATTGGCCATGAAAAAAACCATATCAGTCAAGCTCTAATATGGACACAATCCTCAATGAGGAGTGGTAAGTCCTCACCAAACTGACTGAAGGTCTGTGATTCAAAGGGGTGCAAACACAATCATGACATTATTTAACTGACTCCAATGAGGGAGTGAACATTTTTACATGAGGGTGCAATCTTCTGCACCCCGTAGACCTGGACCTGCCAAAGAGGCTCAGGAGGATTTTTAGGGTGGACATTTCATTCTGGATCTCCACCTAAGATTTTGACATCATCATGAGATGATAAATATTCACCTATCACGATTTTCTATTTGATTTTATTTTTGTCTAATTTAAAACAAATTAAAATGGTTTCAGTATTAAATTCTTAAATTCCACAATAAGACTTTTAATAACAATTACTACAAAAAAGTAATATTTCTTCCTCCAAACTCCAGACTCTGCTCCAGACCTCTTCATTAAAATGCCCCAAGACAAGCCCCACTCAAGATCATAGATGACTGAATCTCAGTCTCCATTATAATGTTGATGATTTGCACAGCCCTTGTCACAGTCACTGTCTTAACATACAACCAAAGCTGAATAACTGCATACTTGAGTTGTTACGGTTACAGCTTGAACATCAGGTTAGTTTTGGGATAGTTTTACAGAAGGTTGTGTCAGACCCTCTGTGCACACACCTCACCTCGCCCCATACGAATATGTCCAAACACTTGTCTCTTTGGTATTAAAGTTTTACGCCACATATGACAAACAGGATGCTCCTCCACATGGCTGGGAGGAGTAACGTGTATCCTTGTATTCAATGACTAAGTAATGCTGCACTGCTGCTGTAGGTCTTAAAATAAAGATGTTGTTGAAATCACTGGAGCATGCTTAGACAATGTGACCTTTGCGCAGTATAAAGATGAAAACTGATTTACTTATAGGTCTATAATGTGTCGTAAAGGGCCTATATTACGCAAAATGGACTCTTGTGAGCTATTAGCCATGTTAGAATGTTGTTACCTCCTCAAAAACATATCAGGAGTTGTGCTATGATTCATTCACACATGTTTCAGTGACGCTATTAGTCTGTCTATAAAGTTCAAAATGCTCTATTCCACCTTATGATGTCATGGATTGATTTTGATATGATTTTCATGTTAACAGCTCCTTTTACCTTTCATTTAGTATAGATTGTCCATTCCATGACTGAAATTATCCAACTGATTCTAGTGAAGGTATATGGAGTTTAAAAACACAGTGGAGCACTTCCTGTATTACCCCATGACATCACAAGGTGGAACAAAGTGTTTTCAGTTTGAGAGAAAAACTCAGCCTAAATATGCAGGATTTGTGTGTTAAACATGTAAACATGAAACAAAACACAAGTCCAGGTCTGTCTGTGATGAGGAAACAACATTAGAACATAGAGCAAAAAATTTTGTACTATGGGCCCTTCAAACAGAGTATCGTCTCATGGTATAAGACTCTAAAGAGGTTTTGAATGTTCCAGGGTCAAATGTAAAAAGTGTACATGGACTTTTGCCCTCTTTGGATTTACAGTTAAGTGGCATTTACAGACATAATCCCCTTTACATTAGAGCAGACCAAAACAAGCCCTTTGCCCTAATGAGAGAACAGCAGGGGGTACTGGGTACTGAGGAAGTCGCAGCTAAACAATGTCAGCCAATGTTTCACATGCTATCTCTTGATTACAAAGAAAACAATAAACTTCATGACCTTATAGGCATAAAATATGTCCCAATCACGAGCATAGCTGTTTAATGACCACATTTATTCTGCAATTTACCTCCATATCATTCACATCTAATTCATAATATATCTTGTAAAGCCACTCAGCTATTGTGTCCACTCAAACATTTAAGAAAACTGTAAACTAGTTTTGTCACGATACAAAAATTTCAAACTCGATTTTGATACTAAGGAATATGATATAATGATGATGATGATAATAAAAACGCTCTTTCTTTAAACAATAATTCAAATCATATTCCTATTATCATTCAGTCTTATACACCAGTCTGTGTGGTCTTATACTTGTTCTTAAGGTCATTCTAAAGCTATTCGGGAAAGAGGCGGTGTAATCCCTCATTCATCCAGGAGAGGATCAATGTAGAGACGGTTCCAATGCTGGTCATCATCGCAAAAACAACGACCAGATGACCACAGCTGAAACCATTTCTACACTATTCAGGAAAGGTTCATTTCTGTCCTGTGAATGTGACTTTTTTAGTATTGATACCTGCTCAAATAATAGTATCTAGTTTCGATACTAGTTTTAGTATTGATTAGTATTTGATTTTTGATACTTTTGACAGTCTCATATTTTCTTTTCAAATATCTTCAGTTCAAAAGATAATATTTTAATATATACTTTAATATTTGCAATATATTGTTTTAAACTGACTTATATCATTATTTGTTTTGTTTGTGTTTTTTCTGTATTTGAACAGGGCGTCCATGAAAAGGAGAGTCGAAGTGCTCTCAGTGGGCTCTCCCAGTATAAATAAAGATAAATAAATACATAAAAACAGATAAATAAATATTGGAATGTAGCAGGGTAAAACAACACAATTTAACCTTATATGGAATAGCATAATTACCTTATAGCACTATAAAGCACTGTAACTCATTTCAATAAGATAGAATCTATATAATCTATAAATATGCCCATGGTGGTTTCTGTTGACCCATTTCTCAAAGACTAAATATTTGATGCGCTGAGAGATAATCTGACACAACATCACAACTATGACTAGTACCAGCATTGCACCAGTTCCTTACATCTTTCATTTTGTTTGGCATGTTTGCTAAATGCTAGCTGCTAACCAAACAGGGATGTTGATAACACACTGGTCTGCTGGCTGCCAGGCCCAAGGCTCTGTGAGGCCGGAGCTACAGTGATCAGAGCGTGTGCAGATGATAAGTCTATAAATAGCATTGAGCAGGCAGGACAAAAGCTGTTTCCCTTTAAATGAGGCAACGTGGTGGTTAAATGTCTGCTGACAAATAAAGCTCACTGACAACGCAAGACATCATTTCTTAGTACTGAATAAAATACTGCAGTACTGACCATTGTCGTATTCTGTTTCAGATAGTTTTAGTGTTGGTTACAATCTTTTTTTGTTTCTGAGTCAGTGGACTAAATGGAACACTTGCTCAAAATACATTATGTCATTAAAGGTCCTATATTACGCAAAATTGACTCTTGTGAGCTTTCAGCCATGTTAGAATGTTTTTACCTCCTCAAAAACACACCCGCAGTTATGTTTTGTTCCTTTCACACATATTTGAGTAACCCTTTATTATCAGTCTGTTTATATCACCAACACTCTAAATGCTATGTTCTACCTTGTGATGTCATGTAGTGGTAGTTTTCAAATTAACAGCTCCTTTTACCCTTTATTTAGTAGAGATTGGAAATTCCTGGGCTGAAATTATCCAAATGATTGTAGTGAAGGTATATGGAGTTTAAAAACACAGTGGAGCACTTTCTGTATTACCACATGACATCGCAAGGCGGAACAGCATGTTTTTTATTTAGAGAAGAACTCAGCCTAAATATGCAGGGTTTGTGAGTTAAACATGTGTGAATGAGACAAACACAACTCCAGGTCTGTTTGTGATGAGGAAACAACATACAGTAGATCAGAAAATAGTGTAATATGGGCCCCTTAATGCAAAAAGGTCACAATATTAAAATATGAGCTCTGTTTGTTTTTATTTGTAATGTTCCATTGCAAGTTGAGAATAAACGTTTCTATCTCCATGGAGACAAGTAGGCACAGGCAGGCTAAGTTACAGGTCAAGTCTGTAGAGAGGTGACCCCGTTCACAGTAAGAAAGTAAGATTTTCCATGGTATTTTTGAGCTATAAAAACGGCAGCAATTGAATACGTGCAGGATATATTAAATGCTATACTGTGGAACATTCCAAACTAAGCAACAACATGGAGACAAACAGGTGGCGAACCTTTCTTTTTGCTTGAATTGCTATCTACCGTAAAACAGCTATGCCTGTTTTACAACATTTATTTACAACACTTTTAGTTCACCAAAGTTAGCCTATAGTTAAACCTCGCTAAGACTTGACTATAAAAAGTGCTATAAATTTTGACCTGCTTGTGCTTACTGACGAATGCTTACTTAAGATCTTTATGGGGTCATGATCAACTTTCTCTCCCTGGCCTTGTGTCGGGTCACCATAATATTCCCATGTCAGAATCGATGCAGACAGAGCCCTGCTGCTTCATAAAACTTAGTGTGGCCTTTGTAATCTTAAATGAGCAACACATGAGTTGAGTTCAATGGCCTGCCACAGTACCTTCAGTGCGTATGTCTGCGGCTGGTGATAAGCGAAAGTACAAGTTGCATAACCGGAACTATAATTACTCCAGGACTGGTCATGAGATGAAGCCCAAACAATAATGTTTCAGACTGGACCAGAATGGACTGAGCTGTGAAAAGTTTCTGAAAAGCACAGTTTGTTTATCAGGGTTTCTTTTAAGGTCCTATATTACACAAAATTGACTCTCATTAACTTTAAGCCATGTTATAATGCTGTTAGCTCATCAAAAACATACCTGGAGTTGTGTTTTGTTTCATTCACACATGTCTGAATAACCCTTTATTATTAGTCTGTCTACATCTCTAAAGCTCAGAACGCTCTGTTCCACCTTGTGGTGTCATGAAGCAGTAGTTTTCAAGTTAACAGCTCCTTTTACCTGTAGAGATTGGAAATTCTAGGTCTGAAATTATCCAGATGATTCTAGTAAAGGCGTATGGAGTTTAAAAACACAGTGGAGCACTTCCTATATTACCGCATGACATCACAAGGTGGAACAGAGTGTCCTTGTTTGAGAGAAGAACTCAGCCTAAATATGCAATATGTGCATTAATTTTTGGTAGTTTTTTCATGGTTAATACATGTTTGATTAAATGCAATTAAATTATGTGATACAATATTGATATTTGATTAAACTGATTATATTTTAATTTAGCTTTTAGTGATATTATCTGAATGATTCTAGTGATGGTGTAGGGAGTTTAAAAACACAGTGGAGCACTTCCTGTATTACCACATGACATCACAAGGTGTGTGTTTTCTGTTTGAGAGAAGAACTCAGCCTAAATATGCAGGGTTTGTGTGTTAAACATGTGTGAATGTAACAAAACACAACTCCAGATATGTTTGTGATGAGGAAACAACATTATATCATGGCTTTAATATTAATTTTATAATAATTATTTATGCTTTGATTTGTTTGTATTGTAGTTTTAATGCCTTTCTTATTCTGTAAAGCACTTTGAATTGCTTTGTGTACGAATTGTGCTATACAAATAAACTTGCCTTGCCTACTTGTTCTAAGACCTTACTGTATGACATTACTATGAAACAAAAACAATGTTTGTGGTTCCAGACAGGAAGAATGAATGGCTTTTCCACATAATTCAAGGTCTCACCCCACTGCAGGCCTGATGCACTTGCGATTTCCTCTCTTCCCACAAGCCACGGCAGCTCTGACATCTGGCAGAGACAACTCCAATGTCTTCTGTCACGTTCAGAAGATGAGGATGAGGGCACTTGCTTTCATTTTAACGTGGTAAAATTTCACAAAACATGACCCCGTATTGCTTTACTATTGATTTCTTTCTTTCCCATTTATTGTAAGTCTATAAATAAAACTTGGTTACTCACCTTGGTTGACCTTTGGAAATTAGTGTGACTAAATACTAATTGAAATTCAACTATAGCAGACAGGTTACCCAGCATGCTAAATATAACCTGCAAGAGGAAGAAGTGGATGATTTTTGCATGTGTCAGTTTAACACATAGTTGGGGCTGAAGCTTGGTTTCCCCATTAGGCTTCAGACTTAAGCCAAACAGGTGCTTATTCTAATTTGCCTATTTAAACATTTTTATTTGACAGTTGTCTATAGACACACAACACTTCAGTCCACGTTCTACATCCCCTGAGTCTACTTTTGGTGCTTTTCAAATTGGTCAACCAAAACAACATCCCAAGTTCAACTATGAAGCACGCCCAAGGTTTCTTGGGACCAATGAAAGGAGCTAGTCTGCGTATCACACCAATATGTGAAGCCGGGGGATGGTGCATATGACTGTTGCTAGGGCATGTCCCCGGATTCCCAGCAAATAGCATCGCATCTTACGCTTCAGTGACTCCTGATTGGCTGAGGTGCAACAGAAGGCCCTCCTACCACTTTACACATTGGTCAAACGTGCAGTCTGTCACGTCCCATAGTTTTAGTTAGGTGCTGTTGATACTGTAGTTGGAGTCGACAAGACTCAGAGCAGAATATAGGCTAGCAGCAGACTAACAGCTCTCTAAAGCTGTTTTGAATCCCATTCCATTCTTTTATTACCTGTACATTTGTGTAAATAGACTATTTCTATTTTTATATCGAGGCACCATGATGGAATTTAACTCTCTTTTAATTCTGCTGGAGGCTGCAGAGTACTTGGAAAGAAGAGACAGAGGTATTTCATGTCAAATTGATCAGTCAAGGGGATAACTAGCCGGCTCTTGTAGTGATCGGATAGAATGGCTTATTAAAACACAGTTTTTATCATCAATAAAGTTTGCCATGGTGCCATGGTGCAGGTATGATGTCACTTTAAAGACAATGGGACATAGAACAAGCGATGGAGGCAAACTGCATCGTGCAGAGCAACACGACTGAGACATTTGCCTTATTTTAGATATTTATCATGTGTCATTTTGTAACGACTAATTATGAGCAATTGTTAGATATGGGACATGTGTTATTTGTGGCTTGACCGTCGTATTTTTCTATTCCATGTTTGAAAGTGAGTATTTACGAGTAACATTGACCAAGCTCCATCGCGATGGCTCACAGCCTGCCAAAGCTAACAGCTTCTGTTATTACATTTTCTGTGACCAATATTCTTGAACAAATCATTTGTTTAGTTCAAAACGGGATTTTAATGGCACACAGGCATTCAGAAAGATGTGCGTCGTTTCGTTATCTGCTGTCAATATAATAATGGACTAAGTTAACCTCATTTTTATTGTGACTCCATAGAGGCAGAACACGGCTATGCATCTGTATTACCATTCACTAGCGACTTCTCCAGGAAGAAAACGAAACCCTCGCCAATTACCAGAAAAGCTCAGAACAATAGGTAAATGTAACTTTTATTTATATTCTCGTAAAGCTTGCATGTGATGCCAGTCCAAAGTGGGTTAGAGATGGAAGCTGCTTTCCTATACTTATGCCACCTCTCGCTGCTAATGCTCTTCTGCGCCTGGGCTTGGCTTTCTGTTTTGGTCTCTCCAATAAACACTGCCACGCGTACACTGTCAACTCTGCTGCCTCCACTCCCACTTCGGTTCTCACGCACACCTCCTCCTCCAGCAGCACCACAGCTCAGCACAGCGGAGCACACAGCCCCGTGCATGCAGTGTACCGCTCCAGCCAGTCTCTCACCAACGCTCTCACCAGTGCTCTCACCTCTGCAAAGACCTCTTCTTATGTGGTTCGCACGCTTCTGCTTAACAAATCAGGGGGTCACAAGTTTGGAACCACAGAGCCATATTTTTCTAGACAGATTAATACAAACTCATTATGTTAACTTTTGCTTACACTGTCACTTTTACAAACAAAAATGTCAAAGGAGAAGTGAGGGATACTTTTTCCCGTATTTATAGTTAGTAACACAAGTGCCCCAGTTCTGCTGTGCAACAACATTGTTATGAAACTGCAGTATGCTCGTAGCCAAAAGTTTATGAAGTAGGTTAGGTTTATTTGTCTGGCTGTGGTCTGTTAGTTTTCTGAACTAGTCTCCAATTAACCTCTGGGTAAAGAAAAATGCAGAGCTCGCTGAATTCAAATTTGTTAACTAAGTAGCCTTTAGTTAAGCTAAGTTAGCCTTTTAGTACTCTTTATTGCCAGCAAACAGCAAAGGTGATGCTGACTACAAACTTGTCAGCCACTAACTTCTTATTTACACTGTAGTTTCAGTTTCACTTGTGTTACTTACATCTGACTCAGTAGATACTATTTAAAGGCGGATTCACTGATGTCAACACTGTGAGTTTGTTAAAAATTGACAGAAATTAAACAGCGTTGCTTATTTGGGACATTGCACATCCCATCTGGAAGAACTAACTCCAGTCCTGACATCATCGGACTCTTGGATAAAGGTTTTGCCTTTGGGTGCTGCATGTCAATGTAGGTCACTGTAGTATGTGTAAGTTAGCTAAAAAGGATGATTATTAACTACGTACGAAGCCTTTTGTTAAATTTTGCTAACAACTTGCGTCAGAGAGAAATACCCCAGCTTTGAAAGATATTTAAGAGTTACCCCATTTCCCCTAGAGCTTTGCCACTACATGAACACCAGCTTTAGTCCTTTGTTTCGCTGCAGTAATTACAGACTCAAAAATGTTATATGAAAGAGCCAGTGGGGTAATTGTATGTGTTTGTCTTGTCACAAAACAGAGGTTGTAAAATTCCTTGAGACAAGCGGGTGAATGGAGGAGGGGGTTGGCTGGGGCATGGGGGATGTGGCAGGTGGGTGTGGTGCCTAGACCATGACAAACACCAGCTTAAACTTGGATCCATTCAACCTCATTCACCTTATTTTGGTATTTTCCATCTACGCAAAGCTTCAATTCCTTGCACTGCTACCTCAGTCCACCCTTTTGGAATCAACAGGATGCTAGGGGGCACTTAAGTAAAACATGTTTGATCTTGAGGACGTATTTTTAGCAAGCCGTAGTTGTAAGGACAATGCAGAAACACAGTCAAAACCTGCTCTTTGAGACTAAATGAAACGTGTTTACCCATGACGTGTATACTATTTCTAAAAAAAGAAATGGGAAGATGTAATTTCCTTGTGTACTAATGCTGATTACTATGTAGGAATCTCGAATATCATGTGTGGGCCTTCACCACATCTATTGGTAAGGCGTTAAAAAGTAATTACAACTTGGCCACTCCCACCCCAAAAAAGATATATATCGGATCAACTTTTCCACGAAGTTTGATGATGTTGCCCGGATTACTGCACGTGGCGCTACCCTCTCACTTATATAACATTCAGGTGTGTGCCAGCTTGATGACACTACAGGTTTATCAGTGGTACCTTCCCTTGTAATGTACAATGGTATTTCCTGGTTATCATCTGCTTACATTTCCCTAATGAGCAATGACGCATGACTCAACATATTCAGATTTTTTTCCGGTTATTTCCATAGTTATAGTAATACCACAGTGGTTAATCCAGTCTTTGTTAAAAAAAATATTTTTACCTTTCAATTTTTTTTTGTTTTGTAAGTAGTGCTGACTAAAAAGCCCTACAAGCACAGCTACTTTTTTGTTGTACACAATATATCATAAATAATGATGCTGTTTACTAATAATATACAAATTTGTGAATTAAAGGGGTATACCTGATTTTCTTCATGCAATCAAGTAGATTTTGTTTCGCAATTGTATATATTGTAATATATTATAATATATATTGTACAGTGAGACCACTGTGTGCTGTCTGCATCTAGACCTTTTTTTTTTACTGTCCATGAACCAAGACTGGAGCTCTGTTAGCATGCTAGTTTGTTTTAACAGTAGCGTGACTACAAAACTCGACTCTGGCCCCTAAAAGTAATGTAAATTCCACACATTACTAGTGTGCTATTTATGAGATGCATAAATAGGACACAAGGAATACGTTTTGACCGCTGAAAACATTTAAAAATGAACAACTTCTGTTTTTCAGACTGTAAAAAGCAAGTACAGTGCAGTGCCTTTAGTCAGTACAATTAACATCATTATCAACAATCTGTATGTGTTGCTTAAAAAAATGTAATAAGGCGTGTACATAATATTTTGTTTGGCCTTGGATGTCAATAATCCAGTTATTCTACCTGCATGTAAGCCACAGTTACCGCAGAGTTCAGTTACCCCGAAGCATGATAGTTAAGTGCAGTAGCCGGCCTTGTCACACACAGCTGTGGGAACTACTGCTCGGGCCAAACACAAGGGCCCTCAAACCAGCGGAAAATGTGAAAAGGCTTGTTGTCCGCCCGGCCTTTTGTTGTTCCTGTTTTTGTTTTTATTGCCTCGGTGGTATCCATGACGGTCCCATGAACAGAGGGCCTGTTTCAGATGGACTGCCGTGCCCTCCCATCATAATAGGGCTCTCCTCGGAATAGCCCACACGCTGAGGAATTCTGCAGCGTCTCGGGCCTCCAGACGTCTGAGTGTGTTTTTATCTGCTCTCTCTGCTCGGGCCAGCGCGTACACACCACCGCTGCCTCTCTCCGGGCTGTTTGTGTCTAAGGGGACCAGCCGGCGGAGGAGGGGTAGTGTATGGACTGTCAGCCACTGGGACACTTTGGCCCCAAACTCCAGTCGCACTCAGTCACTCTTTGGCCGTTTAAAATCTTGGCTGGTTAGACCCCATTCACTTGTTAAGTATAAAATGGGGCTCCTATCTGTTCCATTGATGATTGCTTTCCTTGGATGAGTTTGACCATTCATCTAAAATGGAAGAAAGCTTTGTGAATGGTTTTCAAAGTGCACCAATTCAAAGCGTCAACTGGGTGCTACTAATTTTCAAATTGTCTCACATTGCACCAGCAGAATGGTTTATTCTCCTGCAATTTACAATATAGGATTTTAATTGAATATGATGGTAATGCAAACAGTGCTTTTCTTGACACTCCATATTGTTCTTCTGTTTGGTGCATTTGGGAATGAACCGTCCTGACCCCAACACCATCACAATCACAGTTGTGGCTTGCCAAAGGACAGTGGCTGGGAGCAGGAATTATGCCACCAAACTCTGGGTTAGTTATGTCTCTACCAAATGAGCATGGACATCTGCAGCGGTCACAAGTACTTTGATTCATTGATTCAGCTCCTCTAGTGAATCCCAAGGGGTTCCTACTAGCTCAGCCAAAAGACATCAGTTTGAAGTTAGGACGTCAGTGTTCTACTTTTGCAAACAGAATTCAACTCTTGCATAAGCTCTGACCTAGAATCTGAACAAATGTTGGAGAAGGGGGAAATAAGGTGAAAAACTACAATATGCTTGCAAAAAATTCCATAAATGTTGAATAGCTGTTCTTCATACAACTGTTCTTCATACTTTGGACAGACAGTAGTCACAACGTTGCCTATGTCAAAACCATCATTGCTATTTGGGTCTGACACATGGAATGGCAGTTGTCCCGCAGAGGCCAAAGAGCTTTAAAAAAAAAAAATAAAAAATTATAAAACGTGTATTTTGAGGATGAACGCTTAAGCTTATAAAAGTGCATGCCCTAAGCCCACTGCAAACACTGGCCTTCAGCGAGCAATGAATATAAACCAGATAAGGCCTGTCTTGCAGCATTATTGTCACCCAGCGCCTTTGATCTTTTGACACATTTTCTTCCTTTAAATTCTATGCTGCTTTCAAATGTCTACTTCCACCCAGGCTTAGCAACTGAACGCACATTCTAACCTTCATGTCGTTGTAATTTGACATGGCTATATTTTATGACACTTTTTCATATTTTTTTTGCAGATCGTCACACAACGAGCTGGAAAAACACAGGTAAGGTGACGGCTGATGCTCTCTGATCTCTCCCATCTTTCATATTTTGTCGTATTAGTATGCGACTCCCGGGCCAGCCTCCGTGCATTCCTCACATAGTCAGGAGGAGGTTGGCTGCAGGTGAGCCACACATATTTTGGCTCGCGGTAAAAAAGAGTTGCAGATCACATTGGAGAGTAGCTTCAAAGGAGTTCACTCTCTTGTCTGAAAATAAGATTCTAGATTAGATCTGTCTGCAAGTCAGGGATGAGGCTAACAAAGTAAAGTGAAAGAGGCAGAGTCTAATAAGCCTCACCTGCAGAAATGCACCGATCCCATACTGGTATCAGATATCGGCGCCGATACTGAAAAATTAGTTGGATCGGATATCGGCTTCCAAATATCGATACAGGCGATATCCTGGTTGAGCCAAGAAATTGATGTAATAAGACTATTTACTGTCCATAAAAAGTCTCATAATGTTTGAATTTTTATTTATACAAAGTTATTCTGCAATTACTTGAACGATAAGTAACAGCTACATAACACATTTGGATCAGTTATGTCTTATTTTATTTTAGTTTAAAGGAAATAAATGCTGTTTTCTGTCTCTGCACTGGAATCGGTTAATATCGGTTATGGGCAGATACTTAATCTGGATCGGTGCATCTCTACTCACCTATAGTTCCACTTTCTTGCAATTCACCATAAATGGCACGTTTTGAAAGAATTATTTATTTGTTGTTTCAATCTGACTCTTGAGCCTGATACTATTATAACTGAAAGCTAGGTTATGCGGTGGGGTTTTAAGGTTCAGCAATTTTACTATTTGCCTTATCTTGAAGAACAGGATTAAATGAATTCTATGTATTTTATATTGTTCACTGAGCAAACTTGATGAATTTAGGTTTGGTTCCAATTACTTTTCCTAGTAAAATAGAGAGACCTCCTTTGCAAACATACATGCATGACAAAATATATGGCATCTGCAAACCACATTAGCAAAAATATTCAAATATGTTAAAAGATTTGAGCACATTTCTTGGACGTTTTCCACCCAAAGTCATCATAAGCTACTTTTGTGGTTTGACTAACGGTTACCACAGAGCACTTGGGAAACAGCTGATGTGACTGGAGGCAGGAGCAGTTGTGTTTTGTGTATTCGTACGTGACGCTCTGGTAGTCAGCTCAGAGGAGGCTGGGTCGTTTGTGTAGTCACGTGTCTCGGGGAGTGAGTAATGCATGTGTGGAGAGACATGCAGAGACATATTCCTCCACTCTCTGACCTGGCTGAGGCCCGGCCACAGGTGTCGACACAGGAGCTTACTTCATGTCCGGTGATGGGTGTGGTTAGCCTGTGACGTCCAGCTGAGGTGACGTCCAGGTGCCTGTGAAGTTCCATAGTGTCTTCATTCACTTCCGTAGCCGTTAGTATTGCGCATGATTACGTCCTCCGGAAAGTTTCCTGTAAGTGTGCGTCATATAAGTATTAGTATTACTTCATTCATTAGAAAACAGACACATACAATATGACTGCATATTACATTGAAAATGAGTTGTTATTTTTTATAAATACAATGCACAGAAAACTGGGGATTAAAGCTACAATCTGTAAATTTATTATATTTTTTTTTTTTACCAGTCGATGGCAGATGTGAAACCTGTTGCTCCCCTCCCCTCACTTGGCCTTTGTTCTGGCTCACCTGTGCTCTCTGGTCTTCATCTGTCAGACAGCAGTAATGTAGATAGCATCTAGTGGTGAAGTGTGGGAATACAACAGGGTCGGGTCAGCCATTTTAATTACAAATGGCAGCTTTAAATATAACGTTCTAAACATTTTTCCAGTTATGTTTTTCTCCCTCATTTAGACCCCAGGAAGTTCTTTTAATAAAGCCTTCAGCATTTATATGTCATGTGGTAATCGTTTTCTGTAATCAAGATCACCACATGTAAATAAAATAAACCATCCTAGTTTGTGGAGTCACACTGTTGCTATTTGCCATTGAAACGTCCTGTTTTATTCATTTTAATGGCTACTTTTGGTGAAAAATGCACCCCTTTTTATAATGACAGTTTCTGTGGTGTAGTTATTATTGTAATCCTCAGCTAACCACTGTATCCTGATTAAATCCCTGTCTGGACCTGTGGTGGGAAATTATATGGTCATTACACCGACATCCAGGTGTTGTGCCCGAAACTGTGACATCAGCCTGTGCAGCGTCACCTCACCTTATGTTATCTGTGTCATACCTAAAACAAGCTTTATCAATACAGAAAATACAATATCAAACACAGTATAGTCATTTTAAATTCTCCTGATCATCCACTTGAAAAAAAATACCAAAAAAAGAAATGTAGAAAAAGCAAAAAAGACATGACCTGATTTTAACTTTTCTGTTCTGACTTCCTCTTGGCACAGAGTCAGACAGACGGAGCCAGCATCTCCAGTCACCTGACACTGCATTTTTAAATTCAGTAGTATATTTTTATTGGCATATTCTTGTTGGCCTTAAATGTTACATTGGCTTCGCCTTGGTTGAATATTTAATCACATTTTGCCCCTCATTGGTTCATGTCATGCCATCCTTTCTTCACCAGTCATCCCCCAGTCAAACCAGTTAACTAGGTTCCTCCTATATGATGCTATGTGCTCTTTAATGCTATTCTCCAGTAGTGCTGTCATGGTAATAAAACTCGATTTCGGTACTAAGGAATAGACTTGATACTCAATACTCCTATATCGTGATGATAATAAAAAACACTCTTTATCTAGACAATCGAATGCCATTTTCAATATTACATCATAATACGTTCTTTTCTATTCCCATGTGGCCTTATATCTGTGTAATCCCTCAGTGGTCCAGGTATGTTTCATAGTGGTCCATATACCAGTCTATGTGGTCTTACAGTTGTATTGATACACCTCAACATCACTCTAAAGCTATTCAGGAAAGGTTCATTTCTGTCTTGTTTTAATATTGATACCTGCTCAAATGGCTATCTAGTTTCAGTACTAGTTTTAGTAGATTAGTATCTGATTTTCAATACTTCTGCACACACGGCTGCAGGCCTGACTCACTGTCTGTGCTGGTCATGTGCTCCGGTGTTTTACGATGGCACAGACGTGTCCTTGTACTGTATTTTCATGCCGTAGACCAGGTGGCAGGCAACGTCCACAAACAACGACTACAAAAGTTTAGCAAGTTGTCAAAGTTTGGTTTCGTGCAAAGGACAGGAATATATAGACAAAAGCACCAGCTGATTGTTATTAATGTTTTTGTTTGTGTCTAAATCCAGACGGTATTGAATTATGTTTGGACTTGAGGATAAAATAAAAAAAAATAAATTCAATTTACATAAACACACCAAGGAACATAATATCTGAGTGAAAACTGAACTGCTAATCTCATCACATGCAGTTCAGAACATGTTTGAAAAGGACCATACAAAGTGTTGGTTTTGAGAATGGTATTTTGTTGTTCAAATAGCAGTTTTAATTTTGATTACAATCTTGCAGCCCTATAGCCACCAAGAAAAAAATTCAAATGAGTTAGTGTGTTTGACATGATTATTTACTTTGAATGTAATTAGCTTGGATGCAACTAATAGCATTTATCTGCACAATAACAAATTCACTTTCTTGATGTGTATGTGTGCTAGCAGGTAAAGCTAAGCCTAACTATTTACTAGTAATTTCACAACAAAAACTTAATAACAACAAATAAAAACAACTACTTGAATATTTAACCCTGATAAATATTCAAGCTATGTTGTCTGCACTCTCTATTTTTCATCAGGGCTTCTTTGTAGCGTTGGCAGCTCGGTGGGATCGCTTGCATGCTGCTTGTCTCTCATAAACGTGACGGCTGGTGGCTTGGCGGCGGTGAGCGGGCATATATTTGTGTCCCGTTATCAGAAAGAGATGTCTGGGTGGGTGCCAGCCCTGGCCCACTGAGCTCTGTCCCGACACAACCCCCTTATCAGTTTGAACTCGATGCTAGCTTGTATGCTGCTAGCTTCTTGTCAGAACTATATATGAAATGTGGTCTCTCACCACTGACTTTGGTCTCACTTGCGCCCATCTTCTGTCTAAACCACACGCTTCCTTTTTGAACAGGACCGGTAGATTATGAAACTAGAGACACTTTGCTTTCCCACATATTACCTGTTTACAGGAAATCAGATCTGATATGTGAACACACTTCCCCAAAATGAAAAAAAGGATTTACTCAGCTATTTCTGTCAACATAGATGCCGCCCAGACGTCAGGCGATAGCAGTTTCATTTATGAAATCATACTCAGGGACACTCCAGGTTTGACGCAACAAATTAACAGGAGAAGTAACTCTAGACTGAAAACCATACTGATCAGATGTGTTCAGGTGTTATGGAATTTATTGTAAATTGCAGACTTGTGATTTTCAATTAGAAGTGATGGAATCAAATAAGAGTTCAATTCTGGGCAATAATAGATAAATGGTATTTTTGTATTTTACCTTTATAATATATAATATATATACATATATAAATATAATACTGCTCTCTAGACTCAAACTGCAACCGCAGCATAACAGTCCTCTTATAGGCGATAAAGGCTTTATAACAAAGTGAATTTAAATGGAGCAGATTTTCCAAACCAAAATGTTTTATTAAACTGCTTTATTATATTGAAATTCAAACTAAAATAGTTGTTTTGGATGCCTATTTTTGGGGGAAAAAAATGACACGTTTTAGATGATGTTAAGTGTCTGTTACTTCCTGTTTACATTTGAACAAAGTCCTACTGTCGTCTGAGAGAATCTGTGACAGTCCACGTGCCTCATGGACACAGGAGCTGGTATGAGTTTGTCACGCTCGGATCTTCCCTCTAATTAAATTTACCCTGGCGGTGTCCTGTACTCCCAACTGTGATGGATGACTTATTTGGGAGCTCTTTCCCCTTCACTTGCCTTTGTGTATACTCACTATAGTCTATGTGTGTGTGTTAAGGCTAGCTTGGGCCCTTGCTGGTTTGTTTGAGTTATTGCTCTGTGTCCGTAGGAGGGAACAGCACGCAGAGCCCTGTTACTTCACCTCTTTTGTCTGTTCCTCCAAAGGCCACATCTGTTTTTTTCTTCTATGTACTTTTCCCCTCCCCGCTCGCTGCTCGCTGGTCTTCATTCGGCCCCTGAAAAGTCTCTGAGTCAGCAGAAACTTGAGGAAAGCAAGAACAGAGGAGAGGGCTTTTATCAATGTTGAACTTTTTGTTTTGGTTGTTTTTTATTCTTTTCTACAACTTTGAAGGGCTTTTATATACGGCTTGTTAGTATTATCCATGCATTCAGACCTTAATCATAAATTGCACAAGAACAATAATCTCCAATCACATGTTTTTGCCAAACCAACTTGTGCGACGATCTCGTGTTCATGTTGTTTACACCAGGGTTTTGTACTCCTCAAATGTCACACAGTCGGTGGCATTCCTTCAGTGTGCTGACCCAAAGTCATTAGGCCTCCACAGGCAAAACTGACCTCCAATAATGAACACTGTGTTGTATGTCCAACCATAGGGGTCCATGCATTACTAGGATGTAAGTCGTGCATTAGTGTGTGTAAGTGAACATTGCAGTGGTTCCATGCATGGGATGAGACATGCAATCATGGCCACACATTTATATAGTG
Source organism: Periophthalmodon schlosseri (assembly GCA_000787095.1). Classification (NCBI taxonomy): domain Eukaryota; kingdom Metazoa; phylum Chordata; class Actinopteri; order Gobiiformes; family Gobiidae; genus Periophthalmodon; species Periophthalmodon schlosseri. The sequence goes on along the minus strand of KN484316.1, from coordinate 27,711 downwards.
GGCCTGTTACGATAACACTTTTTGAAGTGCGATATATTGCTGAAGTAAATATAGACGATAAACGATAATATGTAAACCAAGCCATAAGTCAGAATTATCCCAAAAAAAACTATTCGAAATCTACAATATTGTTAAAAAAAACATGAGCTCCAATTAAAAATAACAGAATGCAACACTTAAGTAGTTAGTTTGTTTCTATAATGAGTCATAGAAGTTCACAATTCCACCCTCTACAACTCAAATCTCATCGTAGTCCCACTAGCACAAAGAAAAAGCACCCACGATAAACAGTGATTCTCCAAAAAAGTCGATATAGTACTTATCATGGCAAGCCTATTATACAGCTTTAGATAGTAATAGCCAAAGTACAATATACTATACTAATAACCAATACTGCTACTTTCAGTACTACTAATAATATTGTATGTTATTTTTCCATCTCACTCGATACACACTATTTCACAACTTCTGGTGCCTTTTCAGCACATGCTATTTGAGGACACAGCTTTTCGCAATCAGTCTACCCTAAATGACCCTATGTGCCCTATATTATTATCATGTTAAACTTACATATAGCTCCAGCTTGGTTCAAGATTCAGCACGGTCTACACAGTACAAAAGTATGGTGATGATATGTCCATAGTGTTGATGTCCAAGTCTGCGTGTTTGTGTTTATACAGGACAGTTGGAGCCAAAAGCATTGATTCCCTCCATAGCTCTATCCCTGGTTGATTGTATATTGTGGCCTTGGGATGAAATTGTACAGTTTTGAGGTTAGTGGGAGTAGATTTAACTGGATTTTTTGTATAGATTTGCACTGGTCAGAATTTGAGAGTTTGAGTAGCACTATCTTGTTCACCTTTGACTTTTGTCTTTCTAGGCTGCCGCAGTAAATCAGCCACTCAACTTTCTACTTTGCATAGTAATAATTCTTATTGACTTAAGACTACACTGCATTGTCAGAAATTGCATTGAACATCTATAAAATCAATAGAAGTTAGCCAATGTCTTCCATATAATGCGTTTTTACTTTGCATTTCACTATCTCTCAAACCTTATAGATACATGATAAACATAAAGCAAGAGCAATGATCATCGCACTGATACTAAAGCATGTATTTGTAGAGTTTATTTGCAAAAATGACTGTTGCAGACGTAACTCTGAACGTCCCTGTACCCTCTCAGGTGTCACGTCGTTGTTCTGTGTCAGTGAACTTGGCCGCGGGCAGCTGAAACTCATAAAAGGCAGAGGTACATGACGCCCTCAAAAAGATACACCATGCTTAGCTTTGGGGATTTACAAGGGCAAAAACAAATCATTATTATTAAAGAGCAGAAGAGGACAAGTTGCCATGAACACAGTGGAGCGTACATGCTCAAAAGTCTTTTTTTGTGTTAGAGAAGGGCCAAGTATTCTTGACGTGTCCGCCTCCGGTGACAAACTGAAATTCAGGTCAGCGGAGTATGCACACATGCGCTGGAATGTAGAGTTAAGTAAGAGGCAGTTTAGGGGGAGGGAGAGGGGGTAAAGCGGGAGCATAAGGGTACACAAAACTTGCATAGTGAGTATTGATAGAATGCAGATTTAGCCATGTTCCGTACAACTGGAAACCTTTTTTTTTGCAAAGCTTTGAAACTAGCTAGTGCTTTTTGGACGCGTTGTTTATGCTAAATAGTCAATCTGTAAATTGTTTTACATGCTTAGTCTAGATTATGTCAGGTTAATCATTGACAAAGACACATTATGAAACCAGAGCGTACCGTCCCATGTAGAAAGGAGGAGTAGTAGTTTATCAAACTTCCAGAGCTTGCCTCTGCTAGTCCTTCCTGTAATGTACGCAAATCACACGGGAAGCTAATTAATGCTGCTTTGTCATTTGCCTGATTCAAAAATGGCCCCTGCCTTTTTGTGTCTTAAAAGGAGCTGTATCTGATTTTTACTGTCTCAAAAAAGTGAAAAACAGAACTAGTTGATTTTAAACAGTTTGCAGTTTATAATTTTATACATTTATAAGCGCTTTTCACACCTCTCAGAAATCAGGGTGGAGTTTTGCCATGACAGTAAAGCTAATAACAACTAGCATTCCAATGTGCACTTCCTGATTGTCAGACAGTAAAACACACAGGTGACTTATTTTGACCTGCAAGATACATTTTGCTCTATATACATGGGGAAAAATATGTACAGGGACTTTAAATTCCTCTTGACATCTGTGCAAAGTTGCAGAGAAAAAAAACTGTTATTGTAAAAGGGAAGTTTGAGTACACAAGAAAATCAAATGAATCTAATTGTGAGGCATTCCCGAGTGCACATGGCCTTTTTGGTGGGAAGCCAGTCTGCTTTGTGGCAATAGCACTGATGAGTGAACAACACAGCTAATACTGACATTTCCTGTTGTATAATCAGCCGTGGACTACTTCAGAATATAGCGCCGTTCTGAGAGCTAAAACGCCCTCCTCTTCTCTGTCATGGTTTCTGTTTTGTGCCTCAAGTCCGTTGGAAGGTAGAAACAATATCAGTGACTATGTTTCATATTGTGGTTATGATATGACTGGGAATATTCTAAAGTACCACTTGACAAGTAAAATAACCAATCTAGTATCTAGGCATGACTGTATTGAAACTACAATGCTAAACCAGGAATGCTCCAATATGAACATTATTTTGACACCCAGATGACTGGCCATAGATCTATTGCATTAAATCTAGTTAGTAATTTCAGTATTGTGGTTTGCAAGTGTACTATCACTATATAATTTCATAACTACCAGTACTTTTTAAATGTTAAACAAGGATTTTTATTGGCTGCATGGGTCTGATGTCCCCTGCACACAGCGGGAGGTGTGGCTTCCCTAGTGACAGCAAAACGACGGACATGTCATATCAGGGTGATAAAAGCTGCATCTCGTGTCTCCCTGCTCGTCTGCCTTTGAGCTTGTGGTGTGGGCTGCGTGGCAAACCACCCTCTTTCACTTCACAGTGTCTTGTACTTCAAAGATAGTAGTTTTTTTTGTTTTGTTTTTTTTTTTATCAAATTGCAAAAAGAAGAGTAATAGAAGGATAGTGGGGCAAGTGCATAAAGGGGCTGTCATTTATTTTACTGGAGCACCTGCCCAAGTGGCACTCTCAGGTTCAGCTTGTTTGTTATTTCAGATCTTTGTTAAATGTAAACAGACTAATGAAGGCTCGCTCAACAGTCCACTATATGTGTGTTGTGTTTGCTAACTGTCCTGCGGCTATAGGATCCCAGTGCACCTCCAGCCCCCCTCCCGACGTATGAGAGTTCTATTAGCCCAGAAAGCTGCAGGCCAGATGTGGGACCACTCCCCTGGCAACCCCGGATTCCAGCACCTCACCACAGAGATCTGCACTCATGCCACACAACCCCCACTCTCCCTTGACATTACGCACAGCACTCAGACGAGAAGTAAACAACACTTACACGTATGTGAAAGAGCAAAGGTTTTACATCACTATTAACACGAGCGATCTAAAGATCTTCTGGTCTCATATCCAAGTGTGCAATGAAGCATTATCAAAATGCATCTGTTTTCACAGCTAACAATCTTTTGTCTAGCTAGATGAGCTGCATAGAAGTAAAAAGGGAAGCTGTATGCTAGCAAGCTAGCGGCCAATAAAAAAATGCCTACTGATTCCAAAACAAGACTAATTGTTGTGTTTATAATAAATAAAGTTATTCAACCAAGGGCATGAGTCAAAACAAATCAGCTGTTGTTTTCTTGGAAGCTTACAATAGTTTAGCGTTGTGGCCCCTGCATTAGCAGGAAACATTGTAGCAGTGTTTCTGGTGACCTTTGACATTAGTGTGGTGAGTTTGGCCAGTTGCCAGCGTGGCCAGTCAGTCCTGTGCTTACAGTGAAAGAATGCACTGCAGCTCATTAAACGGAGCACTCCGAGGACAAACCTCCGAGGACTGTTGTTTTCACCACAGTCAGATGCAAACTGGACCTTCAGGGTTTTACATTTTCACTGCTATAGAGTTTTACTGTTTGACAAGATTAAGCAACAAATTGTTCACCATTCTTTTGCATTGTGCGTCTATTGTTAACCTTGAAGCACTAGTCAGCAGTTTAAATGGCCTGTTCCAGTTTCAGCAGAGTGCAGCTTTCAGAGGAAAACTTTTTTCTCTTTCCTTCTTTTTTCCCTCCTGCGCCTTTGCTTTGTTTTGGCAGTGAGCCCTGCATCTGATGACAGCGGGGGGTTGGGGAGGGCGAGGGCCAGAGATCAGACACAAATCATCCCGTGGTACTACGCACGTGAGAGCAGTGAGAGCAGTGAGAGCAGTGAGAACGGTGCGATGGGCTTGACCACAGTAACTGTACGCACTGGTGGATAAATTGTTTTTCAAATCTTTGAAGCACTTTTTTCTAAACTTCAAATGTTTACACTCACTTTTTGTTAACACTGCAGAAATATTATTCAGCAACAATCGCAACAAAACTTAACTTCTAACTGTTTGTGTATGTGTATCTAAACAAACTTAAAAGCAGGCACATATGACATAACAAGCTATCTGGTTTGCATTGTCTTAAATACATTCTTTAAAAACACATAAAGTTAGCAGTAAAATAGGTAGCATTAAACAGTATAAGACTGTGCTTTCAAAATAAGTGAACGTGTGACTTCATCCATGCCAAGAGAACATGGCTGTCTGTGAGAGCAGGCCTCACACTGTAGAGTTATTTGTAAGAGCTACATGAAAGAGCATCCCGGTCATGGCCCACACCACCTCAAACATGTGCTGTGATTTGAAAGCACGCAGATCTGCCCTACTCCATGCACACACCATCACGTTCATGCGCTGCCATATTTGACACGGCTCTTTGAGGCAGTCTGATAAACATTGCGTGACCAGGCTTTGGCTCAGGAATAACAAACGTGAGTGAGGGTGGGTCCACGCTGCTCACTGAAGGAGAATAGTGTGTGTGGAAGAAGCACGTGCTGCTGGGACGGCCTGTCAGGGACACTGCCAGCACTGGCCCAGCCTGTGCGTGTCGCCAGCTAAAGGAAGGCCTATATGTAGCTATTACAGGCCCATTATTAGCAAACAAAGCACTTTTATACCACACGTGAATAGCAAAATACACTTTAGGCTGACAGTGTCCTCTTTCGACTGTAGGCTCTTTAAAAGCCCTAGAATTATGTTGCAGTAACAGATAGGCTGGGAAATGTTTTCACTATAAAAGTTCACGCTTACACAGAAATCATGTCTTAGGGAAAAGATTTAAGCAAACTGCTATTGGTGCCTATAATTTTACTAACTGTGTATAGTGATGGGAAGAATACTTTGAAAATGTTTTTAGTTACAGAATACTGGATACCTGCATTCAAATGTATTTTGTAACGTATTCCGACACATGCTTCAATCAGAGTACTGCATTCTGAATACTTAGAATACTTTTACATCAAGTTGCAGTAAATCATAATGAAAACATGTCAAATAATTACAAACTGCTGTATTGAGTTGTAGTGTTTGTCATGCATTTATGCACGCACACACATCACTAGAACTGTGTTTTTTCTCTGTCACTGATACTGTGCAGTTCAAAGACAAAATTACATGATCAAGTACTGCCATGTATTCCTTTGATTTAGGAAAGTAACTGTATTCTGAAGACCACCAAAAGAAAAGGTAACTCTGTATGATGTATGACACGTCTTGATGAATTGTTTCCTGAGCTTTGACCAGCCTGTGCAGAGCTGGTGGCCTCTCAGAGTTGAAAAACATTGAAAACCATATGATGTAGATGGGTCACCTAACTGGTTTGAATAAAAGCATCTATCTATCTTCTATATGTTTGTATGCGCAGTGCATTGACCTCAAAAACCTTTTGTTTTGGAGGAGGGGCTGGGTTCCCCAGTAGAGCTTTATGTCTCCTTTTGATTTGGGCTGCAGTGAAAACAAGTGTCAGTTGTCCATATGTAAAAGCTGCAGCTCTGTTCTCCTCTCATGTGGTCAGCCTGAGTGCCAGGTAAAATATGCGGTCAGCACACAGGTGGGGCTCTCATGAATGAGCCGCTGAAAACGCTAGGTTTTTAGGCTCACGGCGGAGTATTTGGGAAACGCCTTGTTTTTGTTTTTCATCACAAGAGTGAGGGAAATAGGGGGCGAGATGGTTGCCCATTGGCTCAAGTTACTCTTGGATGATGTGTATGTAGCGCTGCCTGGTGCAGCTGAGCACACTCCACTCAAAGAACCCTTTTTTCAAGAGAAAGTCATCCAGAGCTCAGACCCCCCTCCCAATAACATCCCCTCCCCCCTGCAGACCCCCAGCTCCTTCCTGTGCTCTGCTTCCCCTGGACTCAGGCCAAGTGCTTCATGTGGCTGTGGCCGGCAGGTTGAAGGTGGCCCCGCCCCTGTCCTCACAGGACACTTGTGTCCAGTGGGACTGGGCTGTGTTGCATTTGGCAAAGCATTGGAGGGGTGCAGTGGACAGGACGGGGAGCAGACTGCCCCCTGGGACTGCAGCAAATAAAAGAGCCAGAGCACTTTCACATGGCCTTTAAGGGAACGCCTGTGTGCACCTGTGTGGACCTAAACACAGCACTGTGGTAAAGAACTCAACAACTAAATCGAGTATATGAAACAGCACTTTTTGGCTTGTTTTACTTTATATTTTTACTGACATAAAACAATGTAATAGTGTGCCTCTCCAGTGCTCCATAAAAGCAAAAACAGATGACAGAGCCTGTGTGCATCCTCATCTCTGTTTTTATTCTATTTTTATTTGATTTTGTGAAGCAGCTAATATGGCTCAAGCTTTTCCATAGCCTGAGCTTGTTTGGTTGTGTGTGGGTCCATATTTATGATTATGTAGTAGAAAATGTCTACGTTCTAGATGGTAGACTTTGTGAGATAATAAACAAGAAGAACTTTGGAGGTGAACTGCAACTCTGAACATGCCACATTTTATTGTCAAAACAAAAGCAAATTGCCTACTCGTAGCACTCACCACAGAAGTTTCTGAACCGGCTGATGTTATCTGGTGCGTTGGTGTCTGCTGTAGATTCTGAGTCACCTTGTTTGTGTGTTCGCAGACGTGCCAAACTACGGCTGTACTTGGAACAACTGAAGAAGCTGGTGCCTTTGGGTCCAGACAGCACGCGGCACACCACACTGAGCCTCCTCAAAAGGGCCAAGATGCACATCAAGGTACTGCACAAAGGACCACTTCTATGGAAGACCATTTGTTTCATCAGACTTTGAATTTTCAAAGCAATTACATTTTTCAATTTCATTTTTTTAACTCTGAAAAAAACATGTTTGAATTGAATTGTTTTAATTCCAAATTTCAGTTGATGAAATTTTGAGTATGCATTTGTTTAAAAATTCAAAATTAGAAAAAAATGTATATATATCATAAATATTTCAAGTCCTCACATTTAACAGTTAAAATTCAGACTGTAAAATTTGCTGTGAAAAATTTTCAGCAAAGATCCAGCATTGAAATTCAGAATAAAAATTCCATTTAAAATTCAAAATCTGATGAAATAAATAAATGATCCTCCATAGACTTTGGTTTTATTCAGAAATGTATAAGACAAGAGAAACGTTGAATCTATCGAAATGATTTGGCACCACCATTTGCAATTTTTTCAGATTTCAGACTCTACATTGTGATGATGTCATGCTCCCAGATGGGGGGGCGAGAGCCTTATTTTCCTATTGGTTGTGTTTTCATAAGAAATATCCAAAAGGTAAATGAACTGGACCTGAGTGATTCATGACTAGAGCCAGAACTCGCTAAATTTCAACCTGCATTTTTCCACAGTATTCGCTTTAGCCGCACCCCCATCTGTATTAAATATTATTGGCCTATAAAATGTTGTGATATCATCTGAAACCCAGTCATGCCAAAAGTTCTTCATAAACAAAATAATACACTACAGGTTATGCATGAATTGTACTATTGGGATTAGGATGCTGCACTCATAAAGGTTATAACTTTATAAAATATGTGAAATATGTGTCTTACAGATATGTCCAAAATAAAAAAAATAAAAATTATGTAGTCTGTACCTTAAACCAAATTTACTCCACCACAGATCACACGCAACAGATAAAAATGCCACTTCATACCTACATTGGACAGTCTGACACATGTTACACGATTTCTACTTTCAAAGCTCAACTGTGGTCTATGGAAATTTCAAAGGCAGCTAGCTTTAACCCTTCACTTCCTGTTTATCTCAATGATCTGCGTTGCTTCTCGCTACAGGGTTTGTCACATTGCCTTGATTCACCACCAGAGCTTTCACATTCAAAATATGCACATTTTAACCCCAACGCACCAGGAGGCAAGTGTCAAGAACATCAAAACCAGCTAAAACATATCTGTGCATGATCACTTACTCAGTAGATATTCAGTTATGACCAGCCAAACATATATACCGGTACTCAAATTCTGTTTCTGTAAAATAATATTACTCACATAGAAGTAAAAAAGACTTGAAAAATCTGAACTTGGGGATTTTTGAAAAACCAAACCATATCTCAGGTGTAGGAAAGACACATTTTAAAATCATTAAAAAAAAGGTCAACATAACACTTTTGCCATTTATAGGATTACTCCCAGTCCTGTTGTAAATATATAATAAAAATATATAAATAAAATAATAATCAAATCAAGTAGAAGTAAAAGTACGGTGAAAACTACTACTACTACTAAGTAACGATGCAATGTTTTGCATCGCAGCACAGGAGTCATGATATCAGTACGATCAAGACATTTTAGGATGAAAAACAAAAGCAAACGTATTATTTTGTGCTAATTATCAAAAAACAACATTTAATTTAATGACCCTATCTCTTCTCTATTTAAGTAGATCAGAGTTTATGGGCATGTACATATGTTCTGCAAAAGTATAATTATCGCGCTGGACTTGTGGCCTGTGTTTATTGTTGTATTGTGAGGATCATTTTGAACGAGTCGATATAATAGCAACAGACTGAAGTTGATTTTTTCTGTTGCTTTGGATCATACCTGGACAACTGAGGGATTACATAAATTAGGGTTAGGGTTAGGGTTAGGGTTGTTGAATCCCTACTCAGAAGTACATTTTTTTCTACTCAAGTGAATGTAGCTGACGAGTTACATGTTATTGTAACTGACTACCCCATCTCAGGACATAAAGAATATAAAGATAATTGAAAACGCTATTTTCCAAACTACAGTACGATACTAAAATTCCAAACTCAATTTTGATACTTTGGATTAGACTTGATACTCGTCACTGATTCTGATCCCATTATAATAATAAAGATATACCCTTTATTTAAATAATAGAATGTGATTTTTGACATTAAATGGTAGTATGTTCTTTTCTATTCCCATGTGGCCTCATATCTGTGTAATCCCTCAGTGGTCCAGGAAGGTTCCATAGTGGTCCATGGGCGTGTACTAGTCTATGTGTCTTATACTTGTGAAAGATACAGCTCAAGATTGTTCTAAAGATATTCAGGAAAGGTTCATTTCTGTCCTGTGAATGTCACTTTTAGTATCGATACCTGCTCACAGTATCTAGTTTCAATACTAGTTTTAGTATCGATTAGTATTTGATTTTTGATACTTCTGACATCCCTACATTACAATAGACTGAATTGTGACATTGTTTTTGTTGTGTCTGGGTGTGTGGTGTGCAGAAGCTGGAGGAGCAGGACAGGAAGGCTTTAAACATGAAGGAGCAGCTGCAGAGAGAGCACCGCTACCTCAAACGGCGCCTGGAGCAACTGTCCGTGTCCGGCTCTGTGGAGCGCATCCGCACTGACAGCATGGGCTCCACCATCTCCACCGACTCGGAGCAAGGTGGGTGTCAGCAGTAGTACTGTCACGATACTAACATTTCAAATTCGATTTCAATACTAAGGAACAGACTCAGTACCCAATACCGATTCCAATACCATAATGATTTCTTTAGACAATAGAATGTGATTTTCAACATTAAATAGTAGTACTTTCTTTTCTATTCCCATGTGGCCTTATATCTGTGTAATCCCTCAGTGTCCAGGTAGGTTCCATAGTGGTCCATGGGCGTATACTAGTCTATGTGTCTTACACATTCTAAAGCTTTTCAGGAAAGGTTCATTTCTGTCTTTTACTTTGTGACTTTTTTAGTATCAATACCTGCTCAAATATAGTTTTGATACTAGTTTTAGTATTAATTAGTATCAGATTTTTGACTTAAGTAATGTTATCTTTAGCTTCAAGGGAATGGTCAGGTATATGCATGGGTAGCTCACAGAGAGGAACAAAATGTAAATATACAAATGGAGAAATTTTGTGTTTGCAGTTAATGACAAGGCAAAAAACTGCACAAAGTTTTTAGAGTGAATAAGTTTTGGCACTTATTCAAGTATCCTCTTCAGTTCCGTCATGAATCACAATACAAACATTTCAAAAAGGCTTGATACCAATTCTATACCAATATTGATGTTTTTAAACTCCATACACCTTTACTAGAATTATTTGGATAATTTCAGCCCTGGAATTGTCAATCTTTTCTGAACAAAAGGTAAAAGGAGCTGTTAACTTGAAAACTACAGCTTCATGACATCACAAGGTGGAACAGAGCATTTTGAGCTTTGAAGATGTAGACAGACTAATAATGCAGGATTACTCAAACATGTGTGAATGAAACAAAACACGACTCCAGGTATATTTTTTATGAGGTAACAACATTATAACATGTCTTAAAGCTCACAAGAGTCAATTTTGTGTAATATAGAACCTTTAAGATAGATGCAAAATACAATATTAACAATTCCGTTTTCTCCAAAATGTTCAAGGACAATTTCTTTCCAGACAGCCACCATACTGAAATAACCAAGGTTAGCCAAGTCAACAAACATTTTCAAAAGTCAAATCCAATAGTTTAGTTTTTGCCTTCCCACTATTGTGTTTTTCCTAACTATCAATCCAATACATACACACTTGTGCCTTTGTTTTTTGCTTTCTCATAACTATTTATATATGGTAACATAAAACAGGTCTGTGTAGTCTTTATGCTCATTTATATAAACTGTGGATTCAAATCTGCAGACCAACTTCTAAATTCATACAAAAATAATAAACTGTACTGAGACTGAGTACAGTAAAAGCAGTTTTTGAGATGACTGACCTGAAACCTCCATTTTGTCATTAAAGTTTCAGTTTACGATGTGCTTCTTTACATCTTTACCATTCCTTGAAGAGGGGCCTGGATGTGGTTAGGATTTAAAATAACAATGTTTTATGTAAATCAAATGTACATTCCCTTATGCAAATCATCAACAGCCAAACATTTTCACTGATAAACTAAAGACCCCTGTGAACAACTGAACAATCCGCCGCTGATTAGCCCCTACTGTATTTGTAGGTGATGCCTGAGGTCAAAGGTTAACACCACAGATTAGAGATAACAAATCTTGCGGCTATTAGCTGCCGACGTGATTTTGTCTTTCTCGTGTAGTTGTGTCTACTCTTGCCTGTTTGTTCAGCTCAAAAGCTTAATATGATCCACAGAGAGTATACGAGTAAATATGGTTTAATCTGCATTGCTGTAATCAGGCAGGGAGCGCAGTTATCCCTCATGCTATCGTGTATACCATGCAGAAAATGTGTGTTTTGAACTGTTGCTGTGTATTGACTAATCCGGGCTGAAGTAAACACACATGGCGTTGTTTATGAATGGGGCAGGATTAGCAGTTGGAGCACAAAGATCCGCAGACCTGCCCCGAGTTAATGGCGCACTCAACTCCTAGTTTAATCCACGGCTATTGGCTAGAGCAGTGGAATTTAGCGAAATGGCCGGCGTTAGTGGACTGAGCGGTAAACCTGTGTGGTGCTTGTTGTACTGCTGTGAAAAACACATTCATAACTATGACTTGTCAAACCAAACACACTGCTCGCTGCTTTACATTCTTAAAGGGCTCACGTTTACGCCGTTTCTGATCTATGTTATAATGTTGTTTCCTCATCACAAACATACCTGGAGTCATTCACACATGTTTAACACACAAACCCTGCATATTTAGGTCAGGTTCTTCTCCTCTGTGTTTTTAAACTCCATCACCTTCAGCCAGAATCATTTGGATAATTTCAGCCCTGGAATTGTCAAACTCTATTGAACTAAAGGTAAAAGGAGCTGTTAATTTTAAAACTACTGCTTCATGACAAGGTGGAACAGAGCATTTTGAGCTTTGGAGATGTGGTCAGCCTAATAATTAAGGGTTACTCAAACATGTGTGAATGAAACAAAACACCGGTATGTTTTTGAGGATGTCACAACATTATAACATCAACAAGCTCATAAGAATCCATTTTGTGTAATATAGGACCTTTAAGGTTGGTCAGAAGTATTGCTACAGTGGGCTAATTTACATTTTATTACAGACAACTGTATTGTATTTTTGTTTATTGGATCTATAATGTACATCACATCAAACAGTGGGTAAGTACCTATAAAATCCCCCTATAACTAGGATTTAACCTTAAAGGGGACATATTATGTAAAATCGACTTAATAAAACTAGTATAGATACTCATTTGAACAAGTATCGATACTAAAAAAGTCCATTGTCACGTTAAAATGGTGTTCTAATCAAAAACGCTGTATGTTTTGGTCTTGTTGCAGAGGTGGACATCGAGGGCATGGAGTTCACCCCTGTGGAGGTGGACAGTGTGGACAGTGTGAGCGAAGGCGAGGAAGAGGAGGAGGAGGAGGACCACTACAGCCTCCAGAGCAGCTCCAGCAGTGACAG
>KN484316.1:0-14903 GCA_000787095.1 Periophthalmodon schlosseri | reverse complement strand
ACAGCCACACATTCCCACAGACTGCAGCCACACCACTGTTAGACCACCGCCCCTCCCCTTCCCATTTCACCACCACCGCCCCGCCCCCATTCATGCCCCTGCCCGTCTCCACCCAGCCAGGACCGGTCCACCACAGCGGTACTTTACCCCAGAAGCACACAAGGCTGTCCATGCCACTTCCCCGACTACTGCCTCCCTCCCCCATTTAACCACTCACCCTACCTCACCCTGATGTATCCTGCCTCAACCTGCACCTCCAGACACGCCCTGCCCTCTCGATGCCCTCACAAAACCCCGACAGATAAGCAAGAGGACTTTTTTTTGTTTTGTTTTGAAAGGGGACGTCTGTGGTGTGGTGACAGCTTTGACTTGTTAATCTGTCTAAAGTAATGCATGTGCAGGACATCAGGTTTAAGCAGTGACATTAAAACTTGCTTTGCACTAGGTCTGGGGAAAGAATGATAGTTGTTGCACTTTGTTCCTCTGTGCATCTATCAGACCTTGAAAGTGTCTTCCTAACAAAATGGCGGCGTAGCTAGCTGCTACTTCTGCTCCAAACTGAAAATGCGCCGGCGCTGTCAGTGAAATCCAAATGTAAATAGATGTACAGTTACTGTCCAAATTGTCACGTCTCCCTCTGGTTGGGCTGCCTAACCACTAATCCACACTACTGACCACTACACTATACCACCCTATGGTGTGGATGGACTACTGTGTCAACGAAAACAGAGTGGCCTCACAGCTAAACTCTATTACCTAAAGATTGGTTGAAATCTTGTGTTTTTTTTTCTTCTCAGTAGCGAATCGATGTAGCAATAACCACAGGAGGCCTGTCTTCCTGAGAGTGATTCTGGTGGACCAGGAGGTGTTAGGGGAGATGTTTAACTCTGTAAAATGAGCGATATTGGCCTCATCCATGAATGATTACTTCTGTTCAGCGCTGACGTGTTTTCAGAGTGTGCGGGTGTTCAGATTCTCAAGTCAAAGCTGTGGGAAAAAACATGAAAATGTAAAAAAGAAGCCAGCTCTAATGATTTCTTCTCTTTTAGCTAGCTTAGTCCAAACTAATCATTTTCAGTTGTTTTATGCTGTAACAAAACTAATGGGACTTCACCCTTGCTAACTGCTATTCCTGGAGCTTCTGGGCACTGCTGATGACCAATGTAGATGTTAATGCACAATAGTCACTATTGACGGAGGAGGCGCTCTGTCGCTCTCTGACCAGTTATGAAATGTTAGGGTTCTCTCTGTCTCTGAAAGTCTTTAGAGCTTGGCGTCCCAATACTTGGAAAAAGGAGCCAGTCCCGCATGGCAGGTCTGCACAAAAAAATCTACAAAAGACTCAAAAGACAAGAAAAAGAGATGCTTACGGAAGCTACTTGTCACTTAAAGTGATTTTAGCCAGTGTAGTCTATATTTCTTGTATTAAATTTTGTATTATATTTTCCTAAATGTTCTCATGTAATGAAAAGACAAAAAAGAGTGAGTATATCTATGTATATCTCTATCTATATAAATCTATATATGAGAGACAGACGGACAGGAGGCCAGGCTTGTTGAAGGGAGAGTGGGAGCCCCTCTCCCTGGGCGACTCTCCTGCTGTCATTCTGTGCCTTGGTGAGCCTTCCTCCTCCAACCTCATCCTCCTCTTCACCTGTCACCCCCTACTCAGGTCGTTGCCCTGGTAACACTCCTCCCCCTTGACCATGTTGTCCTGCTCTGACCAGACTCAAAGCGTCCATGCCCCCTCACCAAAAGACTTCAGCCAGCGCAGAGGGCGTGCAAACAGAAGACCTCTATGAGAAACTCACCTACGGCCCTGTTTTATTTTGTATCATTCCTTTAGCTCGTATTCAGCTGAGAATCTGACATCTGGATAAATTCAAATTTGAAAATGTATGCATGTAAAACAGCATAGAGAAATTCAAGTAGTAGCTCTGACCCTCGGATCATTTTTGGTTGTGAAATCACTGTTGTTTTGATTCTCAGTTGAATATCTGAGTTTGAGAATGAGACAGTGACCTCTACTGACCGAATTCATCCACTCCCCGCCCGCCCCCTCGGCATCGCCCTCCGACCTGTTCAAAAACCACACACTGGTAATCTCCCATGGCAGCTTCCAGTCGCCCCCAACTGTCAACCAGGGGGATCCAAACTTTTTATTGGGGCTTGAAGCTCTTCTGTAGTAAATTATTCCCTATCATCATCATTTTATTATTATTTTTTTTTACTGATACCACATGTTGACCCTACGTGTTTGGAGTCCACTGGGAGAGGAGCGATAAAAGAAATAAACCAATCCAATGGCAGCTTAAGGTGTTATCGCCGCCCTCCCCGTGGTCCGTCCCCCCAAAATAGTGTTACACCCTGAAGACACAGCAATATTACCATCATGTGCTTTCAAGGGAGGGAAAAGGGTGGGTATTTTGACAAGACAAGCTGTTTTTGCTTTTTAACTCTGTGGTGACCAACTTTTATTGTTTTTGATGATTTTTTTTACCTCCTATCTGCACTCTCTCCATACACTGCAGGAGGGCAAAAAATATTGGGTTAAAAAAGCTGTTTTGTCATGAGTTTACATTCATGTCCAGGGTTTGTACATGACTGTTGTAGCAAAAATAATGTCCTTTTTCAGTTTTAAAGAGCAATTTGAATGGCATATGGTGATTCTCTTGCACAGAACCTCCCATTGAGAAAAGTCAAAGACTGAACGAAATGTCAAGGGCCAGAAATGAGATTATAATTTTTCAGTGGCGTCATTGAAAAATACACATAGCACACTTAAAGGGCCCATATTACGCTATTTTCTGATCTGTTCTAATGTTGTTTCCTCATGACAAACATACCTGGAGTTGTGTTTTGTTTCATTCACACATGTTTAACACACAAACCCTGCATATGGTATGTTTTTGAGGAGGTAACAGCTTTATAACATGGCTTAAAGCTACAAGAGACAATTTTGTGTAATATGGGACCTTTAAGAATGGCTGTTTGTTTATGCAGTGCGTCTGGATGTGGTCACGCGGGGTTCCAAAGTTGTTATGGAAATTCTTTTGATGATGATGTGCCTTGGTAAAAGTTATTTTCTTACAACAAATTGAGATTGTACCAGTTATTATGACTGTTTGCTCTTTTAGTGGCCATTTTTTATTATAAACATCTATGTCAAGATAAAGCTTCATTGGGCTTTTCCAGTGGGGAGTCCTTCAGAGATCAAAGCGGGGATATAAAGAGGGAGTGCGCACTTAGGAGATGCTTTTTGCTTTCAAGTTGCAAAGAGATTTTATCCAGAATGTGTTTTTGAAGCACACTGGGCTATTTTGGGAATGTTAGTGCGCAGACTGATTGAGTTTAATAAAAGCAACACACACATACACACACCACACTTACATAAGAGCTAAGATGTGTTAAACAAAGCTGTCACCTCAATATGATGTCATAAGTCTGCGTCGTACATGTAGTAACTTATAAGAGTGGTCCAGTTATGAAGTAATATAAAACACAATATACACATTATATTCTAATACGTCCCTTTACGAAGTACAAACATGGCAAGTGTTTAATAGGCCAACATTATACTACTGTCAATATATATTAAAAAGCAAACTGTATAAAATAAAGTCCCCAATCCATGGAATCTGAAGTTGTTCTTACTTAACCCAAAACAAGGAGTCTATGTAAAATGTTATGTCAAATAGAGACGCTTTATTTTCCGCTTTGCTTGGTTTAAACAGAACTTCTATGGTCACCACAACACTTATCAACGTCTCCATGCAGTATTTTCTTCATTGTTGCATGTAACACCAGCAAATCAGAGTAGGAGAGGAGAAGAGGGAGGACAACAGGGCTCAGGCTAACGCACTGTGCAAAGTAGAGGGAGAGTTCTGTGCCAGAGACCTGTGAAAATGTTTCCTATTTTAGTGGAAGTCTTATATGCATTCTGAAGATGTTATATAAGGTCCTTTTGTGTTATTTTGTGTGAATGTGTCTACACAAGTACCTGGTGCTGGCTATACAATAGCACACACTTGAAGGTATGGTGTACTCTCTCATTGTAAAGTAATTAAAATGTTTTATACATAAAAATTTCACTGGCATTGTTATTGTGAGAAAACATGTAAAGGGAAAACTTTATAAAAAATACACCCTAATTAGCCTCTGAGGGCCCATATTTCTGATCTCTGTTCTAATGTTGTTCCCTCGTCACAAACAGACCTGGACTTGTGTTTTGTTTCATTCACACATGTTTAACACACAAACCCTGCATATTTAGGCTGAGTTCTTCTCTCAAACTGAAAAAACTCTGTTCCACCTTGTGATGTCATGTGGTAATACAGGAAGTGCTTCACTGTGTTTTTAAACTCCACACACCTTCACTAGAATCACTAGAAAAGATAAAAGATAATTATTAACTTGAAAACTATCGCTTGATGACATCACAAGGTGGAACAGAGTGTTTTTTGTTTGAGAGAAGAATACAACCTAAATATGCAGGGTTTGTGTGTAAAACGTGTGAATGAAACAAAACCCAACTCCAGGTCTATTTTTGAGGAGGTAACAGCTTT
Source organism: Periophthalmodon schlosseri (assembly GCA_000787095.1). NCBI lineage: Eukaryota > Metazoa > Chordata > Actinopteri > Gobiiformes > Gobiidae > Periophthalmodon > Periophthalmodon schlosseri. The sequence continues at coordinate 10,338 of KN484316.1, read as the reverse complement.
ATAACATGGCTTAAAGCTCACGAGAGTCAATTTTGTGTAATATAGGACCTTTAATAAAGCACGAAGCAAGCAGAAAGTCATTCTAGGTAATAGCTTCAAAATGAGACATAAAAATACTAAACAAGAAGGAATTCATTTTAGGACAAATACCAACAAACACGTACCAAAACCATTATATTGTTTATTGCACAAAAGAAGCGCTTTAAAGATAAGAGATTTAGTATTTGCTCATGAACTAGAAGCTCAGAGTTGGCTCTGTGGTCAGCCATGTTTACATGAGTAGAAGATACCTGCTTCTTGTAACTTTCAAATTCAGACGACTTCTTGTTTATGCAGCTGTGCAATTGTGTTAAAAATAGGGCTACACCATATGTCACCATTAGATCAAAATCCTCATTAAATAATAGAATGCGCTCTGCAAACAACACAATATCCCAATATCTTTTTCTAGAGAAATCTTTTTGTTGCTGTTAGGCCTGTCACCATAACACATTTTGAAGTATGATATATTGCTGGAGAGAAATATTGTGATAAACGATAATATTGAAAACACTTTATGCCACTGACAAAAAGCAGGACAATCCCACTAAACCAATTTTTAAATAGACAGGATCATTAAGAAGCCTGAGCTGCAACAAAGAAATGGCAGAATGAACCAATAATTAGCCACAGAAGTTATTTATTCTCCTCTACAGCTGAGATTACATAAACAACGTAAGATTTGGGAAAAGTCTCCCCACTACTGCAAAGAAAAAGTACACATTATAAATACTGAACCCAAAATACAGGGTGTCCATACAGTCTGTTTACAATTTAAAACATGTATTACAAAGGCAATTGATAAGATCTCTGAATCAGACTTGTTCTATTGTACTTGGTGGTTTCCAAAGTGTTTTACCTCCTTTAATACACCTCTATATGGGCACCATTATTCACATGAAGCACAGCAAGACGGGATTGGATTTTCTTGCCATGTTCGCTGTAGCAGAGCCTCATCAGTGGTTACAATCGCATCTGTATCTTTTGCTTTAGTTCAGTAATGGCCCGTATCTTTGTTCGATACATGATATCTTTAAAATAACCCCACAGAACCCATGATACACGCTGTGCCTTCTCTTGAGGATGAGCCATTAGGGGTTCATTCAAAAGGACCCTCTTTAATCAACAGGATGCCTGAAATACAAAAATGCAATGTGATTAAAAACTTTTATAACCACTGAGTACAACTGGTACAACAAATCTAATTAATATATCTTATCACTTGCCTTTGTAATTACATTTTAAAATTGTAAAGAGACTTTATGGATACCCTGTATACTGTTCCAGCTTTCATATATGGAATGATAAGTCGGTGTAGTCTTTCTGGTGACAGGCCTGGTCCCTGTAGTGTAAACCTCGGTTCTGAAATGCATGGGATTCTTGTGTTGGTTTATCAGTTCATATTTCAGTGTCAAATGTTACTGCTCCAGGACTAGTTTACAATGTGCACTCTGAATTCTACTTTTTAAACATGTTTTGCAAGTGTAATCACAATCTCAGTACTTTATAAAAAAAAATCAATGTGATTTTTTTCCCTCAAAATTGTTCAGCCCTGTATTAAAACAGTTCAAATGTGCTCAGAAGAAGCAAAAAGATGAATTGTACAAAATACAAGTCTCTAAATCAATTTTATTTTAACAAGAAAAGGTAAGACAACACATAGCTTTGAAAGGTCACTTCTCCTTCTGAACCAATCAAAATTTTACAGTTTTACAGCAATTGAATAATTACTCAAAAAACATTATTAAATATAGTATTCAAGTCTTGCAGAAAATAAGTTCTCTTCATAGCGGAATGTCATTGACTCAAATAACATGAACGTGTACAGTAGAACAGTCAGCAGCTCATCGCAGGCATGAAATCTTCAGGATGTTTCAGTTTAAGTCACTTTAGTACAGTTCACAAACAACTTCTGCTCTATACAAATGTGCAGTGGAAAACATGTATCCACCAGTCAAATCATAGTATACACAAGTCTTTCCTGTCACAAACTAGAACTGAACATAATGATATAAATAAGCAATTTTAACGCAAGTAAGCAGCAGAAGGCAGTGAAGTATGACCTAACTGTTTTGTACTCTAACAAGATTCAATAATGCAAAATTTCACATTGTTTTAAGACAGCCTTACACAGCAGTTCAAAGTCTGCCCTGGCTGGTTAGCTTTCTATAGTGTGGTTCATTGTGGTTTATTCCCCCCCCAAATATGCAAATATATGTTAAAATGAGTGGGTATGGGAGTGAATGAGGTCTCATAAGTGGTAACCCTTATGAGAAAAACCTATTCCTCTTGTAGGGAATGCATCAAAGAATAATGAATTGTTACTATATCGCCCCATTAAGACTCATTTATACTACATTTCTTGAAAAGTCAGTTGTTGTTTTTCACCTGTTTATATTAAAAGTACACTGTGTAACTTTTCAAGTGGAGGATCTGTCATCTACTGGTGTCCCTGAAGACGTTATTGCTTTTCCCGGAGTGTCTGTGTAATCCCTCAGTCGTCCAGGTAAAACAACATTCTGTCAACTGGACTAAAATTTTGGGGAAGACCCAGGACACGCTGGAGGGACTATATCTCTCGTCTGGCCTGGGAACACCTTGGGGTCCCACTAGGGGAGCTGGACAAGTGTCTGGAGTGGAGGAAGTCTGGGAGTCCATGCTTAGACTGCTGCCCCCGCAACCTGGCCCCGGACAAGAGGAAGAAAATGGACGGATGGATGGACTAAAATACAGAATACAATTTTTCTTTTTCTTTGCCTGGAGTGTTCCACAGTATGGCTTTCCATGTATTTATCTCCTTGGAGAGAAGCAGGTGACAGCATAAGACCAAGTTACAGGTCAGATCTGCGGAGAGGCCACACCGCTCACAGTAAGAATGCATGTTTTTCGAGTCGTAAAAACACCTGTAATTCAGTAAATGCAACCATAATCTGTAAATTTCCAGGCAAAGCAATGACATCTCCATGGAAACAAGAAAGGGTGGCTGACCCTCAACTAGAAAAGTTACATTGTGTGCCTTTTACTTACCGCTATTATATTTTGCAGATTCTTTATAATTAACAATTAACCTACCAGCTTTAAACAAATGCCAGTGTGCCCTATATGAAATCACCTTCTATCAATAATGTGGGACTGCATGCATCATGTTGTAGTGTGCGTTTTCCAGCTAATTTATGCTTATCAAAGTCAGAACGTTTAAAGGCAGATCATTTCATACAAAAGCTCCAGTCCTGAGATTCAAGAATAAAGATGAGAAAAACAGCAGCATCCATTGAGCTCTCACCCCACCCAGTCCAGCAGTTCTGTTATATTTGACTCGGGTTGCTCCTGTGTGAACCTGGGGAGTCAGACATATTGCTGGGGCTTCTGCTGGGGGCTAGCTGCAGTTGCCAAGGTTTTTGCCGCCTCTTTAGCCTTCCCCGACACCTCCTTCACGGAGCCCCGGAGCAGCCGCTGGGGCGTCTCTCCTGTTTCACCAACAAACAACATGTTACACAGGCTGCATCCCAAAAAGACAATGACATCCTACGAGCTCATGCCAATCAAGCAATACCAAGGAAGTGGAATTGTTCTAGTGGTTCAATTCAAAGTTAAACAAAGAGTGTTTTTTTTTTCTTTAAAATTTGTTGTCATTACTATATCATGATAATGTTATATTTTGATTTGTTTTATTTCATTTATTTTTTAATAAAATTACTTCTCACTTTTTGCTTTGACTCCATCTTTGAGTTGAACTACTGAAATAAATTTTCTTTTTCCACAATATTCTCTTCATGGTGTCGGCTATTTACAATATTACAGTATCTGAACCTACTTCTATAACCTACTGCTATAATAAAGGGAGAAGAAAGCTGTATACATTTGTACTCAGTCCTTAAAGCCTATACAAATGAAGTTGATACTGCAACAATAGTGTGTAAAACATGACCACTGAAACATTCCTTCATGGGAGTCGCCCACTAAAAGTAATATGTTTAACATTGTTGCAGATTGGTGGTAAATATATTTGTCATGCTGGTCATGCATGTCGGGCATGAATATTATGATAAAGGTACAAACCCAATTCCAAAAAAGTTGAGACACTATAACATGTAAATAAACAGAATAATAATATAATTATGAAAAAGAAAATAATCTGTTGTTGTGACATTTACATATCTGTAAATAGTAGAGCGAAATCTCATATAATGCCTAGAATCAATGTGGTGTGTGTGTGTGAGTGTTGCTGGTGGTCAGAGGGGCTGATGACGCACACTGGCAGCCCCGCTTCTATCAGTCTGTCCTAAGGCAGCTGTGGCTACATTAGTGGCTTAGAGTGGAGTGAATGAATAATGCATGAAACTGTAAAGTGTCTTGAAAAGTACTACATAAGACTAAAGCAGCTTTATTATTGATGTAAATGTGAAGACACACAACTGTGTATAAAGTTATGGAGCCTCTGCTGTATCTCCCCTTTGTGCCATGTGGGCCCCAACAACAAACTGATATTTCATTCTGTGCTCTAATAAACTGCACCGTGAGTCTGTGTCTGCCCTCACACTGAACCTGCTATCTCCACATCTGCCCAGAACAATTTACTGAGGCAGTTCCTTCATACACACAAGATAAAGACAAAGCAGACAACCAAACCACAGCTCCTTATGCTTATCAAGACTGGGTTTCCACTGCTGCAGCTGGAGGGGTCTACAATTTGTAACACACATTTAAATTGCTGATAACTGTCACTATGCTAAAGCTATCACCGATGATTGTATCTGAAACGAATACGAAAACGCTTTTCAGTCTAACACTCGGGAGAAACTACTTCTACAAAATATATCCGGGGGAAGGTTGTTCCAGTCTCACCTTGCTAGAGAGAAACTGGGGGATTATGTACTATTCCACTGCTACCAATAACACCACAACTACTGTAGTTTGAACTTTAAATACTACTACCTTGAGTAAGCTTGTTATGTTTTTGTTAAGTTTTTATGCAGCGGAGTTGTATTTTGTAACTCTGCTGGCCTGTATTTCTGTGCATAGGGGAAACAGAGAGGCTAGTCACTAGACACTGGCGACAGACTTCTACAGAGCATCATGTGACATCCAGAGCAGGGGGTGGAATGGCAGACCAATGCCCTGGCACTAACACATGCTAACACACGCTAACACACGCTAACACACGCTAACACACTTACCCCAACACTCAGACTGATGCCAATCCCTGAGTTCCGTCCACACAGAGGCAAACAACAATGAGACAGTGCTGTTTCTTTTAGCTCGACATACAGTCAGTGTAACTACAGCCCCATGCACCAGGGACCAGCCAATCCCAAGGGCTCATCTCTGTGGTGAAGATTTTCTCTCTATTTCACTTGTTTAAAATAGTGAGGAGGCACTAAAGAAGTAACATTTTTGATGTTTCTGTGCCATATTCTTTTCTTCAGTTTGTGATTCCGGTGCTACTATACAGTACATACCTTGTAAATTAGACAGTGCATATTCCAGCCCTTTCATCGCCTTTCCCTGGTTACTCTTAAAGCGAGCCAATCCAAATTCCTGAAACAACAAAAACAATAAACCCTTAAAAACATTTTTGTAAAAGTATGGTATTTATTTTCACAATTTGAGCCTGATAATTCCTGGCATTGTCATGTTGGAACATGCCAGGGAAGAAAAATGAACATCCAAGTCATTCAGTCCAGTCCTTTGACCAGGTGGGGTAGAATGTAAATGTAATCTTTGTCCATTATTATAGTACGATAACATTGCAAGTCCGTGTATTGTAACATAACAATAAAAAATGTACCTGTATAGGTCTGGAGAAGCCGTAAATGCTCGAAGAAATCCAGGCTTCTCGTTTGAGCTGAGTGGCGGCTGGCTGCTCCTCTGAGTCTACAAAGATGCAGCGTTCTTCCACTGACTGGGAAAACAGACAAATAAACACGTATGTCTGCTGCTTTAATCAAAAACAAGTTCTAACAATCCTAATCATTCAAGTGTGTGACTAAGCTAGCTAAGCTAAGCTGTAGCTAAGGCTACAGTCAACGTAAACACTGACTTCTCTTTAATCACACCAATCTACTTCAGTGTTTTTGCTCTTCAAAAAGTCAGTTTTTATTAAAGACATTTCAAACACAATCTGCTTGAGTCTGCTGGGCCAGGTGTTAATATAAATACCCTGATGCATGACTTTCTAATTCTTGTTTTCAGAAAAATTTTAATACTGTGTTGTGTTGAAGATCTCCACTTGGGCTGAAATAATGTAGTCTTTCTTGTCAGCTATTTCAAAATGATGCCACAAGGCTGACCGAGTAACACACACTGTGCAGAAGCTGCTCTCACCATGAGAGTGGTGTGGTTCAGGTTCCATGTGTATGTGGTCAGGCTCCTGTTGACAGGGTCCACAATGGAGTCCTCCACGATGTAGACGGAGCGCGACATGCCCGACGGGAAGAATCGCTCCGCCCATCGAGGCAGACGATTGGTCTTCATCAGGAGACGCCTGGAGAGGAGCCGGTGGTCCGCAGTCACCTCCCGATACACTACATCCTCTGTCAGGACATGAGTGCTGAAACATACAGTAAAACACACATGTAAACTGCTAATCCACAACATGCACTTTAGCTAAAGGTGGCAGAGCAGCATATAATAACAAATGTACTAATGTGAGATAAGAATAATGGCTCAAATTTGTATTGCACTTTATATGCTTGACAACCCTTTTTAACAAAGCATTTGTACATTAAAAAGAAACTTTATTAATCCCGAAGGAAATTTTAAAGTGGCCATCATTAGATAAATAAATTCCTAAAACACCATGAAAACAGTTTTTTAAAAATTGACACATAAAAACAGTTTGCCAAGTTCAAATTGCTCTTGTGCAAGGTCAGAGGCTTGTACAGTCTGATGGCTCCGGGGACAAAAGACTTTCTCAGTCTGTCTGCGGAGCACTGGGACAGCAGTCAGGCTCCTCCTCTGGGTGAAGGCCTCATGTGGGGGGTGTGAGGCATTGTCCATGATGATCGCCCTAAATCTGGACACTATCCTCTGCTCCACCACCTCTTCCACTGGAGCCAGCTTCCACCCCATCATAGAGCCAGCCTTCTTGATGGTCTTGTGCACTACATACAGCAGGGCATTTCCTATGACCGTCTGGAAGAACATGTTAAGGAGCTTGGTGCTGAAAGTGAAAGATGCCAGCCTACTACAGCCTGGTCTGACTCTTCCTGTGGAGCAGGTTGGTGCTTTCATTCAGTCCAGTTTGTTGTCCAGTAATACCCCCAGGTAGGACGTGACTGTTTCCACCTTTTCATCTTCTGTGCAGGTAGGTTGAAGGGGAAGGGAGCCTTCTTCTGAAGTCTAGGATCATCTCGATCTTCTGTACATTCAGCTGTAGCTGGTTCTGCTTGGACCATCTTACAAAATCCTGCACCAACTGCCTGTAGTGTGTTTGCAATTTTTTTTATTTCTCATTGACAGAATTATAATGTTTTTTAGATACCTGAAAGGATTGGGGTACCTCTGCCAGAAAGCAGAGACCACTTGATCCCATGTACTCCGGATGTCTGTGTAGCTACAGAAATACTTGACCATCTTTCTGATGTTGATGAACCAGATGGATATGAACACCTCCTGTTTCTGAGGGAACTACAGAAGAAGGCTTGTGTGCTGACTCCATCCACAGTCTACTGCAGCTCTGCTCTGCTCTGTACACACACACACACACACACACACACACACACACACACACAGAAGGAGACACAGGTTAGCTTCATTCTATTTGTAGAAGGGCTTAATGTGGAACTTCCGTTTACTATAGCTTTATGTACACTTAATTTGCATGTCTACACACCCAAAAAAATCGAAGTATCTGTAGCTGTTATTTATCTTATTTAGTTATTATTATCATTATCGTTACGTGTTGTGTAATAACGCCACATCATTACAACGAACACTAGTGCCCTCACTTTTTCAGCCATTGTCTGCTTTATTAGTGACAATGCTAATGACCTATGATTATTACTGTATCTACAGTTTATGAAAAACAAGCCTAGACCATTAACCTGTCATTAACATGCTAACGCTACTTGAGTGAGAAGAAACATAGAAAATTACCCAAATCCAAATAAAGTAGTAGATTCATGTCACAAACGTGTCCTTGGCATTTCTGTTGTGCGTTAAAAGTAAATCGTCGTCTAAAACTGTAATAACTTTATCTTTGAGAACATGTGACAGACGGACGGAACGGACAGAGCCACAGGCCCGCGTCATGGTAGAACTTCCGCTTTGGATTTCACAATAAAACACATGGAGCATAGTATCTGTAGATTTCACCGATTTTAAGCGTTAATCGGGTCAATGTGCACTCAGTTAATGTATGGCAGAAATATTATTCAAAGTGGTATCACTAGTAGTAGAAAAAAAATGATATTATCACCGCCACTTGCACGTACTTGTTGGCCCAGTGGTGTCGCTGTAACATTTGTTCACAGTAAAAACAGCTCCATGTGCTCTCTCTGCAGTTACGTTGGTTGTTGGTGCTTTGCTCGGGAAAGCGTCCTCCATGGTGTCATTGTAGGTCTTGGAGGTTGAATACTAAGAAAAAGAAATGTCTGGGTATACTCCAGACGAGAAGCTGCGCTATGATCAGCTAATAAAGCTCCGGCGGCAGTGGCTCAAGGACCAAGAACTGAGCCCGAGGGAGCCCGTGATACAAGCGAAACCACCGGGCCCCATCGCTAAGTTCTGGGCTGGCTTTTTGGAGCCCAAGAGTTTGTGGAGGATTTACGTGAGTGCCCTGTGCAGTTGTAATTTGAGTTTGAAAAGAAAAGAAAAAGGTTACAAAATGAGTTGAAGCAGTTGAACATTTTATCTGAACTTGTCCGTGGCGTGCAAAGCCATAGTGTAAGGCTACCTGAAGCTAGAACTCCATGCAGCATCTTCAAACAGGGAGACCACATTTTCAAAGTTCAAAACTGTGACACATCCAGGTTGGGATGGTTGGTATGGTTGGTATAACTAAAATTGTGAAAAGAACACGTAAAATTGTCCATTCTCGATTTATTTGTGGGTCGGTATACAATCTATATAAGATAAACAAATTACAATATAGTCCCCTTTTTACTGTTGGTGGGTATCAAATTAGTGAAAAATGGGGACACCTGGGATATTTTTTGTATAAAACTGGGAGAAATCAATTATTTTCGATAAAACTGCCAGGACACAAGGCCCAGGCTCAAAACTGGGACCATCCCGGGTAAATAGGGACGCCTGGTCACTCTATCTTCAAATCAAGTCATGTCTGCTATTTGATTGTATTTTTGTTCAAGACTTGTTTCTACATTTAGTGCATCAGTTTTAATGTACCTATTCATTTTATCTTTTACAGACGTACAAGGCATACAGAGGAGGGGTTTTCACCTTAACACGGCTACTCATACCAGCTTGGGTTGTTCACTATTATGTCAAATACCACGTCACCGTAAGTAACAAATAATTTTATCAGCTTTGAATTGCATTTGTTCCTGAGCTTTGGAACACCACACACATTCTGTCAGCTCCACACATATTTACTGACATGTTCTAATAAATTCACCTGTTAAGTGGGCTGAATTAGGCAATAAGATAATAATACTGCCTTTACACATACATTGCACTCTACAGGCTTGACAGAGCTCATCAAAGCATGTATACTGTGACTATTATTCATTCAATTTATACTAAGTGGCACTGGCAGTAAGCTACTTTTGTAGTCACAGCTACCCTGTGGTAGATTGACGATAAGAGACATTGGCCGATCTGACCACCACCCACCAATCACTCACTACTCACACTCTACACATGTAATAGGCCAAAAGAACCAACAACATCACTTGGTCGATGCATGATGCTGATGCTGTGATACCTTTGGCCACAGCAATTTTTCTGCCTTTATTTATGCAACTCTATTGTGTCATCTCTCTGTATTCTCAAATAATGCCATTTGTTGTTTGTCCCCTGCAGCAAAAACCATATGGAATTGTTGAGCTGAAGCCTAAACTCTTTCCTGTAAGTGAATTCATCTTTTTTAATCAAATAAATCATGCAAAAATACACTGTTTTAACGGTTATTGTCTGACTTTTCCCCCCCCATTTTTCTTGAAATTAGGGTGATACAATCATGGAGACCGGTGAAGTTGTTCCACCTCTCCCTGAGATCCACGGCCATCACTGAAGTTCAATGTCAATACCTTTCTTTGGTGTCTGTTAATAATTGTGAATATTAATTAAATATGGTGACAATTATCACAAACCTTGCTGTTCTATTCTTTGTACATG
>KN484314.1:20431-37063 GCA_000787095.1 Periophthalmodon schlosseri | reverse complement strand
AGCAACCAAAGAGCCAATTTGGAGTCAGCCTGATGAAGGTAATGCCCCTTCCCGCTTGCACTGCTGGTTTAGCAGGGAGCGGAACAGCAATGCTGTCAATGAAACACTAGCAGGAGAGACCTCGAGGAAAAAAGGAAGCTGATTTGTCTGATATTAATGTTCAGGTTAATACAAACATTACAACAAGACCAAAATGAGGAGCCTGACAGCAGTAGTTACAGAGAGAGGAGTGACAGTTTTTCAATAGAAAGTGAATTGGAGCCAGAGTAAATGGAGCCAGAAGAGCACCCTTGCTCACTGCCTATTTGGAAAACAGCGGCTAGCAGGTTAGCTATGTCCATTTATATACACGTCTATGAGGAAAACCCCAACAGAAAACCGCTGGCCCTCTGAGTCTCTGGGGGTTGGGCATAGGGCTAACAACTCTTATCTCAGAAAAAGTCTGTTAGAGAAATGGCAACGAAGATAATCTCATCTCTGAATGAGAGGCCCCATAGTAATCAAAAACATTATGTACTGTAATGATCTGATATTTTGTGTTTAGCTCAGAGTTGACACCTTTTGTTGTTCTTGTAGCTGTTTATGTGTTGTTGTTTATGTAACTGCTTTTGTATGTGACACTTGGTTGCTGTGCCGACAAGTTGATGTGAAGGTTCTGTTGGTCAGTTACTGGTCTGTTTTGGAGACTCGATTTGGCTCGAGAGAGTTGAGACTGCTGTTGTTTTGGGCTTGTTTTGCTCTTGTTTTGGCGTGGGTTATGGCCTGCAGTTGCCGTTGTTTTCAGAAAATAAACACCCAGAAGAAATTTGGCGTATTTCTTATTTACTATATATAAAATATGTGTAGTCTATACAGTGCATATTACACAACAAAGAGCTACTTAAAAATAAGATATCGATAGTTCTATCTTAGTGCTAGTATCTTCCTGAAATAGAGTTTAGAACTGGTTTAGTACTGGTACTTTAAGCCAACTACTTGCCAGTCTTTAAAAAGTTTGCGAATGACTATCTATAAAATATATTTAAGGGGAAAAAAATCTTTAAGTTTAAAGTCCCTGGGTGAAACCGTGAGAGTACAGCTGCTTTCTTTGCCTTAGGCTCACCCAGCTCACACCTCCCAGCACCCAGCACACTTTTCATGTAGAATGCAATGTTGAATGCAATATATATTATTCTGTAAAGCTAAAGGGTTATTTTAATTTTAGAGTCTGTGTTTTTCCTAATGAAGTTTTGGATTAGTTTCGCAGTAATCCTGGTTTGGAACGAGTCCATTTTGTTGTGCCTGTTTAGGTGTTGACATATTGTAAAGGGACGATACTATAAAAAAAAAAGAAAAAAGCACTCTCTCTCCCCTCCTTCATCCTAACATTACATACAACCCTCCTCTTCCTCCTCCCCGTCACATCCACAGCAGCAGAACCATTAACCTCCTCAAAATTTCTCTCCTCCACCTCACCGCCAGTGTTTAGCCCTAAAGGAAGATCATTTTTATTACTCTCTGTATTGTAATTCTACCATACTCTCATTCCAGTGGCTTTTTGGTGTCATAAGGTTGGGGTCATGTGGCATCAGAGACAAGTCAGGCGCCTTCTTTCCCTGAGGTCGCTCCCACCAGCGTTAGCAACTGGTTTGATTGACAGCGTTGCTAAGTGTCCACTCCCTGCTAAACTAACGGTGCGAGCGGGAAGGGACGTTACCTTCAACAGCCTCACTCCGGATTGGCTCTTTGGTTGCTAGGATACTCGCGGTCGGAATTTTTAATATGGAACCCGGCTCAAAATTGGCCACTATAACCGTTAGCCTTCGATGAGCTTCATTTGACTGGAGCTGAACTCTATGGGTAACGTTGGTCCACTTCTTTATACAGTCTGTGGGTTCAACAATATTTGTTAACTCACCTTAATTAAAAAAAAAAAAAACAGAAAAAAAACAAAAACTGTCTCTTGGCCCCATCTGGGAGTTTGACATCATCACAGTCTAGAATCTGAAAACCACCAGCACATGGTCATTTCAGCTTCCTGTTTATGCAACTTTTTGAGGACTTTTTTCCCCATTCAAAAAGATCTCACTTTTGTTAAGCGCTTTGGCGACAGCTCTCATTTTGCCTCGTCCTCAAACTCATGCATAAACTATTCTTCACTCCTCAGTCATTTGCCTCTCTGTGTTTCCTCGTTGACTTAAGAAGAGTTGCTAAGCAGTGGTAGAGCAGAGGGAGGGGGGCGGGACATGTTTTTGTGTTTGTGATGATTGGCGCTCGGCTCTCCTGCGTGCGTTAGCGATAGTGTTAGCGTTAGCGTGCTGTCTCTGCTCTGCACCTTTGTTGTGAGAAGTGATTGTTCCCAGTGCGGAGAGGGATTGTGTTGTGACAGCGCTCGGTGTCTGCCCGGGTTTATCGTCTTATTTACTGAGCGTCTTTTATGTCAGACAATAGAAGGGAGTGGGCAGGGGAGGGACTGTACTGGCTCCTATTAATGTAATAAGATGTAAGTGATACTGCTGCCGTTGTCACATATTACAATACACCAGAGTTCAGAGCAGCAGATGGCTTCTGAGCTGTGCCAATATTTTGGGGTAAAAGGCTGATTTTGATCATTTTACCCAAATGATATGATATAAAATGCTGCGTCTGCAGGTTTGAATCGTTGTCATGCAGAGCTGAGTAAAAAGGCCAAGCTCTCAATTTACCGCTCAATCTGCGTTCATGCTCTCACCCATGGTCCTTGGTTTAGTCCTGGTTTAGTTCTGGTTTAGTCCTGGTTTAGTTCTGGTTTAGTCCTGGTTTAGTCCTGGCTTAGTTCTAGTTTAGTCTTGGTTTAGATCTACTTTCCTACTCTCACCTATGGTCCCTGGTTTAGTCCTGGTTTAGTCCTGGTTTAGTCCTTGATTAGTCTTGGTTTAGTTCTGGTTTAGTCTTGGTTTGGATCTACGTTCCTACTCTCACCAGTGGTCCCTGCTTTAGTCCTGGTTTAATCCTGGTTTAGTCCTGTTTTAGTTCTGGTTCAGTCCTGGTTTAAATCTACGTTCCTTCTTTCACCTATGGTCTCTGGTTTAGTTCTAGTTTAGTCCTGGTTTAGTCCTGGCTTAGTTCTGGTTTAGTCTTGGTTTAGATCTACATTTCTACTCTCACCTATGGTCTCTAGTTTAGTTCCGGTTTAGTTCTGGTTTAGTCCTGGTTTAGTCCTAAATTCTGGTTTAGTCTTGGTTTAGATCTACGTTTCTACTCTCACTTATGGTCCCTGGTTTAGTCCTGGTTTAGTTCTGGTTTAATTCTGCTTTAGTTCTGGTTTAGTTCTGGTTTAGTCTTGGTTTAGTCTATGTTCCTACCCTCACCTCATGAGCTTTGGGTAATGACCAAAAGGACAAGGTGGCTGGGCGCTCCCTTGGAGATACGGTGAGGAGCTCAGTCACACGGGAGGAGCTCGGAGTAGAGCCGCTGCTCCACCACGTCTAGAGGAGCCAGCTGAGGTGGCTCGGGCCTCTGTTCTGGATGCCTCCTGGACAAATGTCCCACTGGGAGGAGGCTCCGGGGAAGACCCAGAACATGTTGGAGGGACTATGTCTCTTGGCTGGCCTGGGAACGCCTGGAGGAAATGTCTGGGGTGAGGGAAGTCTGAGGATCTCTGCTTAAACTGCTGCCCTCACAACAGATGTGAATGTAGCTACTGCCTTCACAGCACAGCATTAGAAAACTCTATTGATGCAATGATTATGCAATGATTTCTAGGCATCTGAAGCTGTGTTTCCCAACAAAGTTTTCAACCAAAGCTTTGAGTATTGGCTTTTTAATAAATTAAAGTTAACAGCTATCGGTCTGGTATATGTGTCTCCATTTTGTATCCATGTTTACAAATGTGTAAATAGGTTTCCACAGAAGTTGCACGGTGATTTGGTAGGGACTTTATACCAGATGCCCTTCCTGTTCAAACTACATGTGTTTTTGAAGCGACACAAATCAAATCAAACGTCTCAGTCAGTCACACTTCACATGTTCAACATCTGATCACTCTCTCTCGCCCTCTTCTCCTCTCTCTGTCTCAGATGGCTCTCCGTTCAGCTGGTGGGTGGGCGGTCCCGGAGCCGGCCAGGAGCAGTTGTTTTGGGGCGGAGCGGTGCCCGGGAGCAGACAGTGTTCATGTGGACTTCATCAGACCTGCCTGGACCCCTCCCACTACTGCAACTGCGACGCCGACCGGGACCACTGGTACCACATCATTACACAGTCTATCTGCAGAATGCACAACTTTTCTTTGTTTATACTTTCACCAACTTTTTTTGATCCACAAGGGAAATTACTTGGGTGCAAATAAAGAATAGTTCCTAATAACAAAGCAATGCACCTATTGTTTATGGAGGTTATGCACTGACATCATTTACATTCCAAAAATGCCACTCAACATTCTGACTGAGTGGGCAGCGCAACTCTCTAAATGTGTTTCTGTGCTTTTTCGCCTCATTTTTGTCTGCAGAGCTATTGTGTTGCTCAAATTAACTTTATATGGCAAAATGGAAACTGAAAGTAGTTTTCTGTCGTTGCTCCGACTAGCTGGCGTGCAGAGGTGAGTAGAGTAGCCAGAAATTGTACTCAAGTAAGAGTAGCGTTACCTCAAAATAATATTACTCAAGTAGAAGTACAAAGTAGTGGTCCAAGAAATTACTCAAGTAAGAGTAAAAAAGTATTTGGGAAAACTGCTACTCAAAAAATAGTAACTGTAATTGGAAGGACAAAATATTAAATAATGCACAAAATCTGGTATTTTCAAAAGAAAGGTACAAAAATGAGACAAACTATATTATATCTGAAGAAACACAAATGTTCAAATCATTTCACATTGTCAACATAAAGCTTTGTCACTTTACCCCGAAAAGTAAAATTTATTTTTAAAAGTGACTCAAGTAACTGAGTACTACCATAGACTGTATATATAAATGGATATAGCTAACCTGCTAGCCGCCGCATTCCAAATAGGAAGTGATCATGGTCGCGCTTCCGGTTCCATCAACTCTGGCTTCAATTCACTTTGCATTAGAAAACTGTCGCCTTTCTCTCTGTAACTGCTGCTGTCAGCCTCATCATTTTGGTCTTAAATGTTTCTATAAACCCATTCTACGTGATCCTGGTGTTTTTATTTCGCTATTTTGTCTGTAACTCAAGATATGAACTGCCTTCTTTCATCGAGGTCACTCCCGCTAGCGTTAGCAACAGGTTTGATTGACAGAGTTGCTAAGCGCCCGCTCCATGCCAAACCAGCGGTGCGGGTGGGAAGGGAGTTACCTTGCTAAGCGCCCGCTCCATGCCAAACCAGCGGTGCGGGTGGGAAGGGGAGTTACCTTCAACAGCTTCGCTCCAGATTGGCTCTTTGGTTGCTATGATACTCGCAATAGGAATTCCAAATATGGAACTTGGGTCCAAATTCGCCGCTATAACCGCATTAGCCTCGATGAGCTTCATTTGACTGGAGCTGAACGCAGTAGGTGATGTCACACTCACTTAGTCCACTTCTTTATACAGAAGAACTTGTTACAAAACTTGTAGAACTTGTTACAAAAGCATCCAAACATCTTTTTATTGACGGAAATTGGAATGTCTTGGAATGACTTTATCCTGTATGTGGAGTCATGTGTGGGCTCCATAATGAAACTACCTGTACTGAACTGTTCTGTGCTAACATGGGTCAGGGCCACAGTGGCTCAGTGGATAGAGCCAAACCAAAAGTTGGCGGTTTGAACCCCAATGGGGCCACTACATACTGTTGTTGTGTCCTTAGGCAAGACACTTCAGTATGAATGTGTTGTGTGAGTGATTGGTGGTCTGAGATGCCAGTCTGTCCCAGGGCAGCTGTGGCTACAGAAGTAACCTACCATCATAGAGTATGGAGAAAATAAATAACACAATCTATAGTATCTTTGAGTATCTTGAAAGTTGATATTGATACTTAGCAGCTGATGTTGTCAACATTCCCTGAGGGTGTAACTGCTCTGTCTGAGGCTTTAGGCTTTAATTAAGGCTTTAACTGACTTAGCTAGAACTCCAACTGCAACTTCACTTATAACACACTTTAAAAACAACCCAGTTTGACCCAAGTGCTACAAAAATAACAATACAAACAATAAAAAACAACATATGTATAAAAGAGACAGGTGAGCTGATTTCCCTCCAAGTTCCTCTCAAATAACATTGCTGTCACAAGCTAGCTAGCATTAGCTAACAGTTTTTCAGTTAGTCACTCTCACCTTTTTTGTTTCAAAATCAACTCCTAAACAGGACCATGAACACTTGCGTTGATCACAGGCTCCTGAAAATGTTTAAATCCATTTTGTATTTTTGTATTTTTGTATTTTTGTATTTTTGTATTTTTGTATTTTTGTATTGTATTTTTGGCTGTGTTTGCTAATGTGTTCATAGTGTCACTATGGAAACTGCTGAACTTTTCCATTCGCCATAGACATACAAGAAGAACACCCCCAGCACGATGTCACTGCAAAGTGTCAAACAAAGCATTAATAATATGTAATAATATTTATTAGCATTTCATCAAAATAATGTTGATAAAACCGGTCTCCTTTTGACTGAGGTAATGAAAAAAAAGAAAAAAAAGAAAAAAAGAAAAAAAACACTATTCCCAGCGTATGCAGATCGGCATTTATCAGTTATTCGATGAATTGCTCATTATTATTTGAATCATCACTCTCTCAGTTTCTATAAATGTGATAAGTCAAACCAGGACCACTCCCCCAACATCCCATTTGCATCGTGAAAATTGCTGTCGAGGCCGAAACCCTCAGAGACTTGGTGAACTTGTTATAGAATATAGCCTACATCATAATAACTACCACCACAAAAGCAAAGCCCAATGGAGGACTCAAACTTTCAATTTCGTTTTAATTACAAAAAGCTAATATGCCTCCATGTTGGTGCTGTGTAGCGGCTCTGGGGACCTTTAGCGCGTTTTGCTCACTCGTCCTCTTCGCACATGGGTAATTACCACAGACTAAACAAGATTTCAATTAGCCAATTTGTTTTGAGCACATCTCCGAGAAGGCGTATTGTTTTTGTGCATAATTCCTCGGCTTTCATCATAAAACTGCCTCTTCTCCAGTCTGCTCTTAAATGTGTTTACTCCGATCGGATTTGGGTCACGTTTCTTTATTTTGCGCGGTTTGGCTGTTTTTAGTTACCTGTTTGTATGTTTCATCAGATTCACCGCTGTCATCGTCTCATGTTTAGCTAAAAAACAGAAAGGTGAAGTCAGTTGAAATGTGCAGAAATTGTGCTTAAACAAAATTTGAGAGAAGTAAGCTGCCATACAAAGCTGTTAACGTTGATTAAATAAATGTATTAAAAGGCCAAAAGTGTTTCCAAAAAATATACAATTAACCGACAGTAGCTCAGTTGGTAGAGCGGTCGTCCACTGATACGAAGGTTGGCGGTTTGAATCCCGCTCTCGACATAAACGACATCGATAGAGCGGTCAGATCCACCAACTCACAGGCTGGCGGTGCGATTCCAGCTCCCACAGATGAACGCTGTCGTTGTGTCTTTGGGCAAGACACTTAACCCACCTGCATACACATTAGACTGTACATATAAATGGACATAGCTAACCTGCTAGCCGCCATGTTCCAAATAGGAAATGAGCATTAGCGCGGTTCCTGGTGTTTTTATTTTGCTGTTGTGTCCGTGAATCAAGATCTGAACATTAATAAGAGACAAATCAGGCGGCTTCTTTCCCAGAGGTCGCTCCCACTAGCGCTAGCAACACGTCTGATTGACAGCATTGCTAAGCGCCCGCTCCCTGCCAAACCAGCGCTGTGGGCGTGAAGGGACGTTACCTTCAACGGCCTCGCTCCGGATTGGCTCTTTGGTTGCTATGAGACTTGTGGACGGAATCCCTAATATGGAACTCGGCTCCAAATTCGCCGCTATAACTGCCCCAGCCTCGATGAGCTTCATTTGGAGCCGAACGCTATCGGTGACATCACACAGTTTCTGTTACTAAAGCCACGGCATGTAACTTTTTAACCAAAAGAATAGACCAGAAAAAAATACTTGTTTTCTTAATTTTGGTTGTTTTTATTGCAACGAAAAACATAGAAAAAAATGCGTCCTTACTGTGAGCACAAACCTGACCCTTGGGGGAGGGCTTTCACCTGATTGTTTCCATGGAAATGTTGTTCCTCTGGCCATAATATTCCACAGTATAAAACATATCTATGTCCATATTGTAAAGTAGTTGTGATGTAACCTTCTATTTCATTGGATGGTGCATGTGACGAGCCACCTCCAGAAAGTTACACACTGTACCTTTAAGCCATTTGAGACCAATTTTACGTGTGAACAAAATGTAAAATAATGATCTACGCCTGTTACAGCTTCATACTAAACACCTGGAAACAAGACCAGTATGTCCCCTAAAGGGCACAACCTTCTGATCTATGTTACGATGTTGTTTCCTCATCGCAAACAGACCCGGAGTTGTGTTTTGTGTCATTCACTCATGTTTAACACACCGATCTCTACTGAACAAAAGGTAAACGGTAGCTGTTAACTTGAAAACTACCACTTCATGACTTAACAAGGCAGATCAGAGCATTTTGAGTTTTGGAGATGTTGACGAACTAATAATAAAGCTTTTCTCAAACATGTGTGAATGAACAAAACACAACTCCACGTATGTTTTGCGGAGGTAACAGCGTTCTAACACGGCTTAAAGCTCACAAGAGTCAATTTTGCGTAATACAGGACCTTTAAAGGGTTTTTGATCCGTTTTGGTCCTTACAGATTGCGTACACTGTGCATGTGCATGTGCGCTGGGGCTCTGAAATGAGAGGAAAGCTTGCTAATGATTTGAGGGTAAACACGATCAGTCACAGAGCCAGAGGCCGATCGATCCTCTCCACACCACTGCACTACAGCACGCCGCAGAACTGGAGCACATATAGAGACATGTTTCACTGCTCTGACAGACACTTCATAGAGCTGCGTACGAACAACGGGTCTGATCCTAAATAAATGAATGCTGTTGTACTGCATTGTATATTTCAAAACTTTGCTAAATTATTAATAGCAATAACCCACAGCATATGCAAAATCTCCTGTAGCCACGTTTAAATAGAAAGATGAGGTATTTAACCAAGACCAAGGTTTAGTTTGTTTTCATAGCTGACAGTTTGAACTGCTCGCTGGCGCTCTTCCTCAGAGTGGTCACGTGATGTCGCTGTGACGTGTCCGGTCAGCTGATTTAAACAGGTTTTGGCGCCGTCTTCTTACCGGTGGAGGCAGGACGACAGCGCCATCTGCAGTTCGACTTCTTCAGGACAGTATCCCAGGTGTGTGAGAGTAAAAAAGCCCCCTCGTCCCGATATAAAGGCCCAGCAACATCATGTGACCGAGGAAGAGCACTAGTGAGCAGTCAAAACTGTCAGGGATGAAAACAAACTAAACCTTGGTCTGAAAAAAGAATCTATTAGAATAAATTAACAGAAGACCAGATGATCTTATAAAGATGAGGTATTACAACAGAGAGGATCAAAGTGCAAATACCAGTATCACCTTTTTCAGACACACATGAACACAACTCACATGAACACGAGGAAAGTTTGACCTCTGCATTTGACCCATCCTTCAATTTATGTATGGGGCAACCTGTCGGGAGCAGTGGGACCCATCTCCATCTGGAACTGGGCTTGGTCAGGACTAGGGCCATGTATTTCCCAGTACCTCATGATACAATACAAACTTGATACGATGCGTGTCCTTCCTTTAAAACGCTGGTTAAAAGTTTACTAAATGAATGTTTTGATTATGTAGACTAACAAAGTGAACTGGAATTTTATTAGAAACTGGGGTTCTTTTTAAAGCTAATACAGTAGGAGATGATATTTACCTTGTTGACATGTTTGGGCTGCTAGCTACATTCATCTTCAGAACTGTCAACGGTCTTGGTGTTGACGTGTCGTATATTAGCTGTTGTTGCTTCCTGTAAGCCTCCGACAGTAGCTCAGTTGGCAGAGTGTTTGTCCACTGATCCGAAGGTTGGCGGTTCAAATGCTGCTCTTGACATAAACATCATTGGTAGAGCGATAGAGTCACTGACCCACAGGTTGGCGGTGCGATTCCAGCTCCCACAGATGAATGCTGTCGTTGGGTCCTCGGGGAAGACACTTAACCCAGCTTTCCCCCCTTGCTCCTTGATTTAAAGTTCTGACCATTTACCAAGTTGCTAATGTATAAAAGAAGACAAAATGAACGTTTTTGGATTGGAATTTTAACTACACAAAGCCCTTAATCTCAGAATACAGTTTTCATATGAATAAGCCTCTTTTTTAGCCCAGCATTTTATTTTATTTTTTGGGTTGGGTGGTGGGGTGGGTGGTGCTCTCTATAATGGTGTTACACATGATCACACTGGAGCATGGAGCAGCAATGACATTATATTTCAGTTATGTATAAAGTCTGGAGTCAAACGGAGGAGAACGCCACATTGGTCCTGGAGGCATTCGAAGAGTTCAAGTGTGCAGCTTGTTCCATGTTTATTACGTCCACATATTCCAGCATGAAGTCTTGTTTTCATTCTTTCCACTTTAGCGACGTGAGTCTTTTAATTACCAGGCGTCCTAGCGTCCACGTTTGACTGGCCGCTTGTTCCACACAGCAGTCGGGCCATAGGAATTTCACATAATAGAGCCACGCCATCTGACCGGAGACGCTTAATGTCAGGACAAGCCCGTAAACGATGCAACAAAGAGCCCCTCATTCCGCAGCCGTGCCAGCAGGGGCCTTGTAAATTAGGATCCATTTTGGACAGTTTATTGGGAGCGATATCTTAAATTGAATGATTTCATATCTTACGCGTTTTGAAACTGTTATCGATGAGTGCCAAATAGTGCTCCATTTTGAAGCAGTGAGAGAGACACATTAAGGGCTCGCTCCCAGGCCTGTTGTAAAGTGGTACACGGGTTGGCAGCAGCTGCAGAAGTAAAGCTGTACATACTAAAGACCAGGAGACACCGTAGCCTTTTTGAAACCGAGATCTATTTCAAAGCCCGACGCTGGGGTCACGCTCTCTTTGCACTTACTCTGTATGATAGGTGAGAGTTGTGTGTGTCGTAGCGTTCTGGTGTAAAGAAACCCGCCAAATTTCTTCTTGTTGTTTATTTTGCGAACACAAGGGCTACTGCAGGCTGTAACCCACGCAACAGAAAAACAACAACAGTCTCAACTCGCTAGGGCCAGTCTCCAAAACAGACCAGTAAACACAGACTGGATAAAGAAGTGGACTAAGGGAGTGTGACGTCACCCGTAGCGTTCGGCTCCAGTCAAATGAAGCTCATCGAGGCTAAAGCGGTTATAGGGGCGAATTTGGAGCCGAGTTCCACGTTCCACAAAGAGCCAATTTGGAATGAGGCCGTTGAAGGTAACGGCCCTTCCCGCCCACGCTGCTGGTTTAACAGGGAGGCACTTAGCATTGCTGTCAATCAAACCTGTTGCTAACGCTAGCCGGGGTGACCTCCGGGAAAGAAGGTGTCTGATTTGTCTGTTATTAATGTTCATATCTTGATTCACGGACAAAATAGCGAAATAAAAACACCAGGATCACGTAGAGCGGGTTAATATGAACATTTTAAGACCAAAATGACGAGACTGACAGCAGCAGTTACAGAGAGAGGAGTGACAGTTTTTCAATAGAAAGTGAATTGGAGTCAGAGTGGATGGAGCCAGAACCGCACCCATGATCAGTTACTATTTGGAACGCGGCGATTAGCAGGTTAGCTATGTCCATTTATATATACAGTCTATGCCAGACGAATAGAACTTTCACATCGAAGCATTTACATCAACAACAACACATAAATAGTTACAAGAACAACAAAAGTCATCTCTGAACTAAACATAAAATATCACATCATTACAATATGTTATGATCTGTGGAGTGGAATCCTGAAGATCAAATTCTCTCTCTGTTTTTGAAATTGATTACAGAAGACTTGGCCAATAGAAATAATGCCTTGTCTTTCCCAAACTGTGTGTTGCCACCAGCAGAGAGTCATTGATTTTTCCAAAAGGAGCAGGATGGAAGAGACGGGTCACTTATGTTGAACCATTTATGAAACTGCTTCACAATTTTACATGAAAAATGTGTAATTCTGTTGTCAGTCTCTGGTGGTAGTTCAGAGAAATACCACAATGGGGCAAGAGAGATATTTTTGTTTTGCCATATTGGTATTTTGAGCACAGCTTTAGTTCACACTACTACACTACTACTAGCTGGAGGATTTTACCTATTGTGCATGTTTTGGGTTGAGGCATAAACTGTATATATAAACGGACATAGCTAACCCGCTAGCCGCCGCGTTCCAAATAGGAAGTGAGCATGGGCGCGCCTCCGGCTCCATCGACTCTGGTCCAGTTCACCCGCGTTCCAAATAGGAAGTGAGCATGGGCGCGCCTCCGGCTCCATCGACTCTGGCTCCAGTTCACTTAGTATTGAAAAATTGTCGCTTCTCTCTCTGTAACTGCTGCTGTCAGACTCGTCATAAATGTTCGCGTTAACCCGCTCTACATGATCCTGGTGTTTTTATTTAGCTATTGTGTCTGTTAATCAAGATATGAACTTTAATAACAAACAAATCAGGCACATTCTTTCCTCGAGGTCACTCCCGCTAGTGTTAGCAACAGGTTTGATTGACAGCATTGCGGGCGTGAAGGGGTGTTACCGTCAACAGGTTCGCTCCGTATTAGCTCTTTGCTGTGACGCTCGCGGTCGAAATTCCAAATATGTAACTTGGCCCCTATAACTGCTCTAGCCATGATGAGCTTCATTTTTTTTTATTTTTTTATTTTTATTATAATTTCAAATATACAATAGTATAAACAAAAATAGCAAGAGGCTTAAGCATTTTCATTTACATTCACAGGCCATGTGCAATAATAATACTATATTACCAAATGTAAAACGATAAATACAATAATACATTTTATATTCCAAATTCTGTACATAGTGCTTTTGTTTTTAAGGCTTTTGGGTTAGTACAATATTTTAGAGAATTTATATAAGGGAATAATACAGACTGAAATACAACAGATTTGGGTTTCTGGCTCGCAACGATGAGCTTCATTTGACTGGAGCCGAACGCTCCGGGTGACGTCACACTCACATGTCACACCTTAGTCCACTTCTTTATACAGTCTGCTGTGGGTTGATGGGGGAAACCAGAGAGCTCACATAAACCCACCCAGACACAGGGAGAACATGCAAACTCCACACAGAAAGGCCCCACCGCGGTCAGGAGTCGAACCCACAACCTTCTTGCTTTGGGACAAGACTTTTAGTTACTCAACCACTGTGCCACAAATGATACCAGAGAATAAACAGTATAAGACAATATGTGTGTGATCCCTCAGTCGTCCAGGTCGGTTCCATCGCAAAAGAAAATGGAATTCTGTCAAGTGGACAAAGGTTTTTAGGAGTGAAATGTTTGGATCTTCATCTTCAAGTAGTGTTTGGGATTCTGGTAAATTCACAACATAGAACAGATAAAACACATACTACTGTCAACTAGGATGTGTTAGGTTCAGATGGATAGATGGATGGATAGATGAAAGGATGGATGGATGGATAGATAGATAGATAGATAGACAGATGAAAGGATGGTTAGGATGGATAGACAGATGGATGGATAGATAGATGATAGATAGATGGATAGATAGATTGATGGATGGATAAATGGATGGATAGATGATGGTTGGATGGATAGATGGATAGACAGATAGATAGGTAGATAGATAGATAGATAGATAGATAGATAGATAGATAGATAGATAGATAGATAGATAGATAGATAGATAGATAGATAGATAGATAGATAGATAGATAGATAGATAGATAGATAGATAGATAGATAGATAGATAGATAGATAGATAGATAGATAGATAGATAGATAGATAGATAGATAGATAGATAGATAGATAGATAGATAGATAGATAGATAGATAGATAGATAGATAGATAGATAGATAGATAGATAGATAGATAGATAGATAGATGAAAGGATGGATAGGATGGATGGAAAGGATGGATGGATAGACAGATAGATAGATGGATAGATAGATGATAGATAGATAGATAGATGATAGATAGATTGATGGATAGATAGATTGATGGATAGATTGATGGATAGATAGATTGATAGATGTATGGATAGATAGTTTTGATAGATGGATGGATAAATGGATGGATACATGGATGGATATATAGAAGCCTTTATTTGTCACTGTGGGAAAATTGCAGTGTAGTTAGCGCCCCCTTCAGACAGATATAAGGCTGTGACTCACCAGAACCCAGTCAGAACTGAAGAAGCTACGTGGATGAGCGGCGAAACTCTAAAACTCTATAAACTTTGTCCAGTTGACAGAATTCAATTTTCCTTTCCAATACAAGACAATATGAATCTTTCTTTTTCATTTCCAGGACAAACGACTCTGGTGTGCTGACTCAGAAGGACACTCTCCCCGTGCGCTCGCTGCTCATCGGGGACGTGCAGAGGGCGGAGTCTGAGGCCGCATACATGGTGGGACCCCTGCGCTGCCATGGCGACCGTGAGTACTGGTTTAGATTTTGTATAATTTGGAGAGTTTAAGGTTTATTTTAATCAAAGTTAGCTGCCAGTGGAGTAAAACCAAAAGACAGCTCATTTTATCCATTTCCAAACACAGGATCAAAATTGTCTTTAAATGTCAAAGGAATTTTGTCGGAATAAAGCTACTACTCCAGTGGATATCAAACTTTTCAGATCAAGTAAGTTCCAATATTAAGCCTTCTGAGTACCACCAGATCTAAACCAGGTCCGAAACAGGACTATTCTAGATCTAGACTAGGTCTAAAACAGGTCTAAAATATAACTGCACAAGTGCTATACTAGTTCTGAACAAGGAGTAACCCAAGGAGGACAAAAATGTGGATTAAATTGACTCTACTAGCAAATATTAGCTTTGCCTGGAATGTTCCACTTTAGGGCATTAAACATATATCCATAGAGACAAGAAGGCAGGTAAGGCAAGGCAAGTTTATTTGTATAGCACAATTCATGCACAAAGTAATTCAAAGTGCTTTACAGAATAAAAAAGACATTAAAACAACACACAACATGCAATCAAATCAAAACATAAATAATCATCATTAAATTAACATTAAAAGAGAAGAGTGCAGAATAAAAACGTTTCAGTCATGTGCACAGATAAACAGATTTAAACATTGTCAAAGTAGAGGCCTGTCTCAGATCTCACAAGACTGTTCCACCTTTTTGTCAAAGTAGAGGCCTGTCTCAGATCTCACAAGACTGTTCCAGCTTTTAGCTGCATAAAACTGAAACACTAATTCCCCATGTTTAGTCCTGACTCTGGGCACCAGCAGGAGGCCAGTCCCTGAAGTCCTCAGAGTGAGAGATGACACTAACATGTCAGAGATGTACTTTGGAGAGGCCAGTGAGCAGGCCCTTACAGTAGTCTAACCTACTGGAGACAAACCCATGGATAAGTCTCTCCAATTCTCGTTTTGACAGTATACCTTTGATTTTTGCAATGTTTTTGCAAAAAAAGTTTTTTAGATGGTATTGATTGCTGGTATTGATTTCCATGTGGCTGTTAGAAGGTAACACCACCAGTCAAAGTTCCAGGTCAGAGCTGTGTAGAGGTGATCCCAGATTTTTTTTAAGTATTTAAAATCACTTACAACAAATACAAGAGAGATAAGTTTAATGCCCTACTGTGCCGCATTTGGAAACAGCAGTAACTCCATGGAGACAACAAACTGCGGAACCCCAACAGAAAAGTTACGCAGCTCACCTTTAAAAATAGTTCTCACTTGCATTTGTGTCTAAACTCTCTCCCATGAGTTTGTCTTTTTAATAAAATGTGTTCAAAGACAATGGCGGCAGCGGGTCCTGGGCGGCTCAGTATTGTATTGATTCAGTGAGTGTGGTTTACTGTTCAGAGCCGCTCTTCATTATAAACGTCTGCAAAATCCACCAACAACAAAGCACCAATCCTGAAAAACATCACTAAAGACCCGTTTTATTGTTCAAACCTGCTTTGTGTTTAAAAAAATAAACGGCAAAAATGTGGAATCTGTAGACATGGGATTAAAAACGCTGTATCTGATTTTTACAGTTTTAAAAATATGAAAAACAGAACTAGTTCATTTAAAAGTTATTCCTCACTTACCTTAAGCATTCCGAGCATCCTGATTATTCACCTTGATGAGTTTATAAGCGTTTTTCACATCTTTCAGGGGCCAGAGCGGAGTTTTGAGGTCATGGTAGTGCTAACAACAACCAGCATGCTAACCGTGCTAAACACTTTTTTATTAGATACAGATAGTGCACCGCAGACTTATTTTGACCTCAAGAGCTGCTTATATAATATATATGTACGGGAGCAAGACATTTTCCCCAAATTTGCTCAAATACATGGAAAGAATCATGTTTAATTAGGGATACTATCATGGACTATATAGATAAATGGACATAGCTAACAGTTAGCCGCCGCGTTCCAAATGGGACATGACCATGGGCGCGCTTTCGGCTCCTTCGACACTGGCTCCGATTCACTTTCTACTGAAAAACTGTGGCCCCTCT
>KN484314.1:0-20367 GCA_000787095.1 Periophthalmodon schlosseri | reverse complement strand
ACGATCCTGGTATTTTTATTTTGCTATTGTGTCCGTAAAACAAGATGTGAACATTAATAACAGACAAATCAGGTGCCTTCTTTCCGCGAGGTCAGTCCAGCTAGCGTTAGCAACAGGTTTGACAGCATTGCTAAGCGCCCGCTCCCTGATAAACCGGCAGTGTGGGAGGGAAGGGGCGTTACCTTCAACAGCCTTGCTCCAGTTTGCCTCTTTGGTCACTATGACACTCACGGTCAGAATTTCAAATAAGGAGCTCGGATCCAAATTCGCCACATAACCGCTAATGTTGATGAGCGTCATTTGGCTGGAGCCGAACGCTGTGGCTGACGTCACACTCCCTCGGTCCACTTCTTTATACAGTTTATGGATCGTCTGCAGAACTAATGTGAAAAAGTTAAACTGAAGCCTGGTCAGACGGTCATTTCTGTTCTAAATGACAGAAAACAACTTCGCATTAGTCATAAGTAATTACATTTTACAGCTGTGATACAGTATGTGCATGTTGTCTCCACAGAGATGTGATTGCTTTGGCTGGAATGTTCCACAGTGTGCCATTAAACAGATATATCTCCACGGATACAAGCATGTGGCGCCATCAGCCCAAATTACAGATTAAATCTGTGTAAAGGCAACACATTAAGAATATGTTTTTCAAGGTATTTTTTGAGCAATAAACTTCTGTAATGAAATGAATGCTACCTAGATTAATTTAGTCTCATAATATGTAACCATGGAGACAAGCAGGTTGCAACCACCGGAAAAGTTACATAGTGCGCCTTTAAGTTTTGTTCCACGGTCCAATCAAAATATCTTAGCCAAGACAGAGAAGGGGAGTGCTTAAAAACACATTCACTAATTCCATAATGATAATTTTGATAATTTGCTCTTAAACATAAACATTTAAAACCGCCCCATTGAGCTTTAATTCAAAATGCCGATCATTGTTAAGTCCAATTTGCATTCAATGGCTTCCCCTAATTAGCAGCAGCTTGGTTATATAAAAACTACGCCCTTTATGATCTTTAATAATAACTTCTTACCAAGACGAATAGAATAAACTCCATCAGTGATATAGCCGCACTCGTTTAATTGCCGCTAATTGCCGCTTTCACTTTTTAAATTAATTATTGGCCAGTGGAGATAAATCACAACAACATTCTCGCTTATGTCTTTGTACTGAGAAAATTAGCTGCGCCCTGGATTCATTTGTTTACCACATTATCCCCATTATAATGAGTTTTATTCTAATAAGCGTTTCTTCAAAGTGAACAAAAATATATGTGTTTGATTAAGGGGGAGGAGGGGAGGGGGGTCACACTATGGAGGAAATCTGGTCGAGATAGAAATCTGAATTGCTCAGTTGCTCTGGCTGTGGTTATTTATAAAACAGTGTAATAAATGTACAGAACCAAGAGCCAAATATCCGGTCTCCGTGGAGTCTTACGAGCGAAACCTGATAACCTGTATAGACCTCTGTAAACATGTTTTGAATCAATTCCTGCATTAGTTTTGTAAAATTGACTTAAAGCCTCAGTATATGACGTTTTGGCCCAAATATAGACTGAAATAAAAGTGTGTTTTTCATTTTAGCTGCTTTTATTGCACCGAAAAACCTGCGTCCTTACTCTGAGCGCGCTTGCATCTCCACAAACCTGACTCTTATTTTGCCTGGAAGTGGGCCACCTCCTGCTAGTTTCCATGGAAATGTTGTTCCTTTGGCTATAATCCTCGACAGTATGGCAGAAAACGTATCTATCTCCATGGAGAATGTTCCGAAGTATGGTTTTAACTTTCCACCTCCCAAAAGTTACAGTGTATGACTTGTGCGACCTCATCATTAGCTTATTCAAAGTTATATTTAGATTAAT
The DNA here is from genome assembly GCA_000787095.1 of Periophthalmodon schlosseri. NCBI lineage: Eukaryota > Metazoa > Chordata > Actinopteri > Gobiiformes > Gobiidae > Periophthalmodon > Periophthalmodon schlosseri. Next base: position 18,499 of record KN484314.1, on the reverse strand, counting down.
TGATTTTTGCAGGTTTGTGTAATCCTTTATTTTTCTGCATTTGAGACTTGAGTACTCAGAAAATTTTGTATTCACTTACCCCCATCTCCTCCCACTGCTGTGTACTTGGAGTAATACATGCAGGGTTAAAAGTTTCAGAGATTGTGAGATTGTCTTTTTCAATTATAAAAACATCTAAATGAAAACTCACTGCCTGCTACAGTAAGTTCTTAATGCAGTTCTGAACTGAAAGTCAACGAACCGATTCCTGTACTAAGCTGTTTTAGATCAATATTTTTACAATCTGACAGTTAAACAGCAAATTCTACTCATACACTGTATATATAAATGGACATAGCTAAAGTGCTAGCCGCCGCGTTCCAAATAGGAGGCGAGCATAGGCGCACCTCTGGCTCCATCAACTCTGGCTCCAATTCACTTTCTATTGAAAAACTTTTGCCCCTCTCTCTGTAACTGCTGTGTCAGACTCGTCATTTTGGTCTTAAAATGTTCGTATTAACCCGCTGTACGTGATCCTGGTGTTTTTATTTCACTGTTGTGTCCGTAAATCAAGATATGAACATTAATTAAAAAAATGAGTCGCCTCCTTTCCCCAAGGTCGCTCCCGCTAGCGTTAGCAACAGGTTTGACTGACAGGCTGACTGCAGATTGGCTTTGGTTGCTATGATACTCGCAGTCGGAATTCCAAATAGGAAACTTGGGTCCAAATTCGCCGCTATAACCGCTCTAGCCTCGATCAGCTTCGTTTGACTAGATCCGAACGCTGTGGGTGACGTCACACTCACTTGGTCCACTTCTTTATTCAGTCTGTGATTCTACCGTAGAATTCTGACCGGTCCTCTAGCGCTATTTTAAATTATAGGGATTCTTAATATTTTCCATGAGTTGTTCAGGCATAGTACCCATAGAACAACGTCTGATCTAATACACCGTTTGTTTGTTTGTTCCAGAAAACTTTTGGAACGCGGCGTATTTCGACAAAGAGACGTCGTACCTTCACTTCCCCACGTTTCACGGAGAGCTGAACGCAGACATCTCCTTCTTCTTCAAAACCACAGCTGCTTCCGGAGTGTTCCTGGAAAACCTGGGAATCAAGGACTTCATCCGGATTGAGCTCAGATGTAAGTCCCGTATGCTCTTCAATGATCATTCAGACCTGTGAAGTGGTGTGACTGCTGCGGTTTGCCACACTGAGGTTCTGATAGCACAGCGATGGATTCAGAATAGGTAGATTGAAAAATTGTGTCATGTTTGCACAAAATTCTTTACGTTACATTTAAACGGGTACTTATATTTTTACTTAAGTAGATTTTTTCATGTGATACTTTTACTTTTACTACTTGGCTGTGGCACAAAATTGAGTACTTCTAAACATATCTTAAAGTGCTGCAGCTAAAATCACTCACTGCACAGCAACAACATAGCAACAAAAAACATAGATAAAAATGATCAACAATTTCAATTACAATATCCTCTTTTGAAATCTGTTGTTGTGTCCTTGGGCAAGACACTTCACCCGCATTTCCTGAATGTGGTGCGTGTGCGTGACTGTTGGTGGTGGGCGGAGGGGCCGATTCCACAGATTGGTAGCCTCGCTTCTGTCAGTCTACCCCAGGGCAGCTGTGGCTACAATAGTAGTTTATCACCAGTAGCTTATGGAGTGATGAATAGTGTAACGTTCTTTGGGTGTCTTGAGAGGCGCTAAATAAATCCGTTGCATTGTTATTATAGTAAATGAATGTTGCAATATGAAGAAGCTGCTTAACATCCCATTCTCAGAAAATATCCTCATAAAAAGTGCTGTATAAAACAAATAAACTATAATATAACAGGACATATATGCATTTTTTTCACTTTAATTCTCTTTTAAACATACTTCTGGTCACCTTCATTACCATTTCAAATATTCTAACTTTCTAACGGAACACAATTCGACTGTAGAATGAGTCCTGGGATGGTTTATGGGCTTGAAACAGCGTAGGAAAAATCCAGAGTTTTATCTATGACGCAACTAAACAGGGAAAAGGTGAACAGAGTGTTTTTGAGTGCTCAGAGAAGATAACTTTGGATTGATGGATTAATGAAACAAGCGTGAATGAAACAAAAAACAACTCCAGGTATGTTTTTGATAAGGGGACAATAGTATAACGTCAGTTTTGCATAACATGTGTGTGTTTGTTTGCGTAACTATAAATGGCGCAGACTATGCCGCTGGTTTTAGCTTCAGGAGACGTTAATCTGTCTTTGGACTTGATATTTCAGCCAAGGATGGATTTTCTCTCCATCACATTCTCAGAAAACCCTGTTTATTTTCAGACACCCAAAGCTCCGTCTCTCTCCTCCAGATCCCCCTCCTCCCTCCTCCTAAAACTCCTCACTGTAGAGAAATGTGCTGCAGTAGCTTCCATTGGCTGTGACATTCCATCCCCCCAGCCCAGTACAAGTATCACATCTCTAACACGTCCTCTTCAGTCGCGGTTTGCTCCGGCTCACTCGCGCTTTAGCAGACGATGATAAATGCTCGAGCGGCTCCAATGGGGAAACACATCTCTGCAGGAGCCAAACGTGACTCTTGTCTCCGTCTCTGGTGCACTCACAGACAGCTGCTGTTCAAATGCCTTCCTCTGTTTATTATCGCCGTTAACGGGACCATATCTGTGCCATGTAATGTCTGCTAAATTAAGTCGAGCCCGTGGGGTTTTACAGTCAAACTTCTGGGCTAGAGTAGTTCTATTTTCACAGCATTTAAAGGGCCCATAATACGTTATTTTCTCATCCACGTTAAAATGTTGTTTCCTCATTAACACACAAACCCTGCATATTTAGGCTGAGTTCTTCTCTCAAACTGAAAACACTCTGTTCAGCCTTGTGATGTCATGGGGCAGGGCCGGCCCAAGCCTTCAGGGGGCCCTAAGCAGAATTTGCCGTTGGGGCCCTCGCCACTTCAGTGCCATGTATTCATATATGACAAAATTAAGCAGTCATCATCTCAACCAGTTGTAAAAAGACTGAAAATTCTAGAGGCTCACAACAGCAATAGCCACAGGTCTAACAGTATAAAAGCATGTCAGGACGAGGGGCCTCCCACAGAGAAATGTTTAAATTCTAGACATTTTTTCCTGATTTCTGTTGCATTTTAATGTGTTCCAGGTGGCTAAAGTCGGCTTACATTTATCAATTCTTTACGTTATAAAATGCAGAATAGAGTAGCCAAAGATGTACTTAAGTAAGTACAAAAGACGTCACGTTACACATCATAAATTTGCAAACGACATGAGCAGAGATTTCACATAAATGTCCATATTAATGAGCTTTTGAAACGCATTCAGGAGTCATTCACTGCTCGTTCATTTGTCCAGCAGATGTAACAGAGAGGTTTCTGCCATAATCAGCGTTGTTAATCAGACAACAGGAGCACCTGCTTTAGCTACACTCACATCATCTGACGGTTTAGGCCACAAAAGGATGAGCCACAACCAAAAACAGTGTAACAAACGGACTCACCTGCTGTCCTCATGTCGCTCTGATGTGTGTCCCATATGCATAATTATACACATCCAGCTTCACTGTTTTATCTGCAGGTCCAGTGGTGTAAAGTGACATATTTTGAGCCCCTCTGAAAAGTCCCTCTTTCCCCAAAACGATCTTCCTCTGGGCTCTTCATGCATTGTCCCGTACTTTAGATAAACTTAACTTCACTATTAACTTGACATATTTAGCTTTATCTAATTATTTAAGAGGGATATTTAGACTAATATAAACATCTGAGAGCTGTTTAGTTTCCAAAAATAACATTCCAATCATTATTTTCAATATAAACGTATGGGCTCTTGGGGGCCCTCTTTTGGCCTCGGGGCCCTAAGCAGCTGCTTAGTCTGCGTATAGGCTGGGCCGGCCCTGTCATGGGGTAATGCAGGAAGTTCTCCACTGTGTTTTTAAACTCCATACACCTTCACTAGAATCATTTGGATGATTTCAGCCTTGGAATTGCCAATCTGTGCTGAACTAAAGGTAAAAGGAGCTGTTCACTTGAAAACTACAGCTTTATGACATCACAAGTTGGAACAGAGCGTTTTCAGCTTTGGAGATGTAGATAGACTGATAATAAAGTGTTACTCAAACATGTGTGAATGAAACAAAACACAACTCCAGGTATGGTTTTGATGAGGTAACAACATTATAACATGGCTTAAAGCTCAGAATAGTCCATTTTGTGTATTATAGGACCTTTAAAGTAAATTGTGTTCATGGGTTGGTGGATGGTGTGAGAAAGGAGAGAAGGGCAGTTTTCTTTTAGCATTAGTGTTCGTAACAGATGGCAGAGAGGTTTTATTATGTCTCTAGGGTTGGTTGTTCAAGCTGAGTTACCTACTATTGTTGTGTCTCCGGGCAAAACATCACCTGTATAAGTAACTGGTGGCCGGTTGGAGCTTTGACTCAGAATAAGGGCAGCCTCGGGTCTGTCAGCACTGGAGTATGTTTGAGAGGGGAGGGAATGAATAAGGAGAAGCTTCTCACACAGGTCAAGTGCAAACTATGGGACAATATTATCACATGATTTTGTAGAATATAAACATTTGACCAACCCTCCAGTTGTCCTCCAGGTCTGGAACAGGATCATCAGGTGTCACTAAATGCTGCCTGGGTCAAATGCTGGCTGGGTCAAATGAAGAGAACATACTAAACATAACAACAAACATTAATGTCTCGTCTGTGGTCCAAATTAACTGAGATCAAATTGCTTTGATTCTATAAAAAAGACACTGTTTTTATTTATTTTTGTAATATTCACCCATCCATTTTCATCCGCTTTTCTGGGGCTGGGTCACGGAGGCAGTAGTCTAAGCAGGGACTCCCAGACTTCCCTCACCCTAGACACTTCCTCCAGCTCCTCCGCTAGGACCCCAAGGTGTTCCCAGGCCAGCCGAGAGACATAGTCCTTCCTTTTGTAATGTAATATTTGTTATATAGACATTTAGGGTGTTCACATTTTTAGCTCAGTTTACCCCTGACTTGGTCTGGACCTGGTTTAGTCCCAACGTTTTAGAGCCGTGATCACACCGTTATTGAACTATAAGGTTAGTACTGTATATTTTTGCAATTATCAGCAATAATCAAGTTCAACAATTTACTATACACCCTGCTGACTTTTTCACTTTACTTTATAAACAACTTCAGATAAATGAATGAATAACCATGTATCTGAATTAAACTGTACAACTCCTGTCCTGACCCACAGTTTGAGACGCGTCCCTCTCTCTCCGTCCTGCTGGGAGCGATGAATAATGATGTTTGTTAACACGCGTACGTCAGCGGGAGCTCTCTCTCACACACACACACACACACACACACACATATACTTGTTGGGTTTACATGCTTTTTGGGGACATTACATTGACTTGCATTCATTTCCAGGAGACTGACTCTAACCTTAACTATTGTCACTTCTTGCTTAACCGTAACCTAAACCCTAACCTTAACCGATTTGAACTCATATCTGAACTGTAAACCATGTTGTTGACCTAATAATAAGGATTTACATCATGAGACCTGGTTTTTGTCCCCATAAGGGCAAAAGGTGGTTGGCTGCTCTTGTGGCTGACTGGCTGGCACACTGAGCAGTTTTTAAACTTTTTGAATTTTTCCTTAAATTTTTTACTTAACATTTTGGGATTTCTGACCAACTAAGACAGGGGTCAGCAACCCACGGCTCTTTCATCCTTATACTGTGGCTCCGCGTTGCTTGGGAAAATAAATTATAAGTTTAATTGAAGTGTATTTTATTTGTGTTAGTTCTTTTTTTAAATTGTAGTTCTAAATTGGAAGATTATAGTGATCTTGAAATATTAAAATAAAATCATATTTTATTATTTTTCATCGCTCAAAATAAGCGTCACACTCGCGGAAGCCAGTTTACCCGCCAAAACGCCTCCCAAAACGCATTTGCAGGTGTAAGTCAACCTGATCTGGAGCCGGAGCTGCCTGACACAGCTGACAAAGACATGTGGTGTCCAAATTCAAACTCTTGACAGAGGATCGTGAGGATGCTGCCCATCAGAGGCTGCTCTTGTTCAGAATCACAAATGGAGTGATATTGAGAACCTTCCAAGACCGGACAAACTCCTGTTTAAAACATGGAATGCCATCCCCGACACCTAAATAAACATGAAGAAATATGCATTTGGAGTCCTGTCGATGTTCGGATGTTGTTCACAGACGACAGCTCACGGTCCTGCGTAAAGATGAAAGTGACTTCATACAGCCCCGATTTTCAGACGCTGTGCAGAGGTTCAGGAGCAGAAGTCCCATTAACCAGGGAAAATAAATATTTATGCAGATATTTTGCTTCATGGATTTCATAGGCAATGCACTATAGCTGTTTATACAAAGCGTAAAGCTAAAAGAAACAATATATACAGTGTTAGCGTCATTTTAGATGTCAAAAAGTATTTGCGGCTCCTAGTGTTTTCTTTTCCGTGGAAACCGGGTCCAGATGGCTCTTTGGGTGTTAAAGGTTGCCGACTCCTGAGCTAAGAAGTACAGTGCTGTTCAAAGGACAGAAGCTAAGGACTATTGGACCGTGTGATTTGAGCAGTTTGTTTTTAACTGTATCCGTGGCGACACTGCATGGAGCTAGCCATAGAAATCATTCAGTCAATGACGACTTTTTACACCAATGCAACGGCTTTTTACACGAAATATGGCAGAAGATGTTCCAGAGGAAACACTACGCAAGAATGTCCTGTCTCATCACCAAATGAAACAACAGAGCGAAGAGAGAGTGAGGCTTAGGAGAGGCTTTCCTGTTGTGTCTCCAGAGTTCACCTGGCTCCCCCTGGACACTGCTGTGGTGCTGCAGGACAGAGAGGACGCAGATAAGGGACACTTTTGTCCTGAGAGCTGCTACTCACCTCAAACTGCCCTGATAGTGGATCTGATACCTCTGCCTGTTGAGTTTTTCTATTATTCTTGTATTTTACTGCTCAGTGTGTTTAAATTAGCTCTCGGGGACAAATGAAGTGATATGGATTGATTGACAGACAGATTTTCCTATTGATTACATTATACTTTCCGATGAGGCATTTGAATGCGATCAGTTTTATTAGTGACTTTACAACAAAAATCTGCATTAAAGCCATATTTATTTCAGCTGCCCCCATCTGTATTAAGTATCATTGATTATTATTGTAGAACGTTGCGATGTCATCTGAAACTCAGCAATACAGAGTTTGGTCCCCACAGTGTGATAAGTACCCGCACACACAGCTCATAGTGGCGCTGTGGCCTTGAGCGCTGGTATTTTTAACATGTGACCTCAGACAGAAGATGAATGAGCTACATGAAAACACTCTCGGAGGTCATCACGCTGTTATGAGGCTAACGCTGGGACAAAACTCCTCGGACTCAACCGGGACCTCCAAGTGGATAAGGGCACATTCACACTTTCACAGAGACCACATCAAAATCAGGACTAAACTAAGACTAAATTCTGAATTGATCTTAGACTAGACCAGGACTAAACCAGGACTATAAGAGGACCAAGCCAAGTCTACATCTGGACTAAACTGGGCTCAAACCAGAACCCAACAAGGACATGTGTGAACGCACCCTGAGAGAAAAGTGAATGCCTGAATTTGTAAGTGTTTTCATACTGTTTGATTGTCTTGACAAATTCACGGTATTTTCTATTTCTATAATGAATTAATTCCATAGTTTTTTAGTGTTTAAAGGCCTTCTGGGGACTGGCGTGGCAAATTACACCATGCACTGTGATTGTACCTGTCCATTTTCAAATAAACAATAATAAATAAACCCTAAAATGGGAATATATCCATGCAGTAAGCTTCTTCTATAGCCACAGCTGCCTTGGGGTTAGACTGACGCAAATCAGTCTGCCAATCTGCACCATCCAAATCAAATCTGCATAAACTCGTCAAGTATCGGAACAGTCCTCATCTTTACTACAGCTGTGGAGCTCGGGTCTATACAACGAATTACATCCTACAAAAGAACAGCTGTATTTAAAATGTGGCTTTGCTGCATACATACATAAAATCCCAAACAAACACTTACTTAACTTAACGTAAACCCTAACTTTAGTCTATTTTTAACTCATATCTGAACTTTAAACCATGTTGTTGACCTAATAATAAGGATTTACATTGCGGGGACCTGATTTTTGTCCCCATAAGGGAGGTAGATCCCGATGATACTTAACATTTAGAATTACATCCTACAAAAGAACAGATGTATTTAAAATTTGGCTTTGTTGCAGTGAGTGATGCATAAAATCCCAAACAATAAACAGCATTTGTGATTAGAATACAGGCCAAACATAACAAAATCTGCAAACACCTGAAACACTGCTGTAAGGGTAAGGTCTCCAAACTGTTGGGCCTGAGGATGGTCAGCGTGGAGGAGATATACTCAGAGAGGGTCAAACGTAAGGCCAGGGTCACCCTCTCTAATCCAGGACAGAGTTTGACCTTCTGCCCTCCACTTTTTAAGAAGAGCAGACAAGTTTTCTTTCATCCCAGCCGTCAGGAGCCACACTTTTTAAGAATAGAGGAGAATTTTTTTTTCCCCCCAGCCGTTCAGGAGCCATAAAGCTCCTGAACGGCTCAACATCCTGCTCTGAGAATCTGATGAAATTAATGATCGTTAATTATGTGTATGTTTAGTGTGTTTGTTGTGCTCATGTGCAAATGTGTCTTGTGAAACCACTGCAAAACCGCTGCAGATTTCTCAAGGGGACTCTCTGTGTGTGGTAATAGTGCTGCACTCAATATGAATTACATTTTAAGTGGTTTATAAGTCCACTTAAAGCCACGAAAAAGCTGTTTGATAGATCCAGTATGGACTTTCTGCTCGTTTACGGGATCCGAATTGTTTGGATCAGTTCATGTCAAAGAGACTTTCAAAAGACTGACTTTATTTATATGACAGAAGCCAATGTGAGAACTTATTTTATCCACAAACTAATCACAGAGAGAATCGACCAAGGCTCAGATCTACGGTTGAATATGGTTCAAACTGAGAGTGGGAGTGTGTTTACCCTTTGAAACTATGCAACACCTAAATAAAAAGTTTCACTAGAATAATAATAATGAAAAGACTACAGTGATGTTCACTGGTGAAAACTAGTTACTCTTACTCGAGTATGAACTCTTACTTGAGTAATTTCTCAGACCATTTCTGTGTACTTACTTCTACTTGAGTATTACTTGAGTATTTTGAAGGAACATTACTCTTACCTTTATATAATTTTGGCTACTCCACCCCCTATTTTTGTGCCTCCTCCTCCAGTTTCTTCAGAGGTGGTGTTCTCCTTGGATAGAGTAATTATTTTGTAACACGCATCACAGGAAGTGCGTTTTCTGTGTAGTTAGCGTTATCTTTACCACGTGGTGTTTTAAACAGTGTTTGTTGTTATTGCCTCAGACCTGGTGAGGATCAGCTGTGGCAGTTCTGAAGAAGATGTCGGTTATAGGAGGAGATAGACTGTAATAGTAAAGTACCAATGAGGTACTGAACTGAGCTACTTGAGTTTTACTTCAGTATTTCAAAGTTGCATTACTCTCACTTCAATATCATCTCTGGCCATTTTACTAAAACACAATTTGAATGGATGCAATTGGCAAATTGCAAAGGCTGCCATTTTTTTCATAATTTCCTTCACAAACAACAAAATCTCCTCTTATTCTGCATAAAAACTGCTAACCCTGTAGTTTTATCTGTACAAACTTGTTCTGAAATGTGATTCTTGTGTTAGATTGTCAGTTCATATTTCAGTCTTTTTTGTCTACAGTCGCGTCAACTTCAAAGTCCGCTCTGTTTCTGGAAATAAATTTTCCATTCATTTTTTCGATAGGCCTTTAAAAAAATTCTAATTTCAAGAGGTCAAAGGCATTGCAGAGGCTAACCAGCTACCTGGTCACTAATGTCCATAATACGGTTCTTTTAAGTCCAAAAAGCACATTTAAAATGCAAGATTCTGCAAAATACTTTAACAACTTAGCTATTTATGAAGTTTCTTAAACAGATTTTGCATAAAATTATAGGTCTTGTGGTCATTAGTTACCCCAGAGCTGATTAGCCCCAAGCAAGCTTTCAAACTTTTAATATTATTTTTTTTTTCCCCTGGAAAGTCTATGGGAAAAATTAAAGAGAAATTTACTTCCAGAACCAGGGGGTGAGCGGTCACTGTCGGGCTCCATATGCCTGGACACGTTTTAAAATGTGAACTTTGAACAGAATCCTGTTGTTAAAACATAAACCGCAAATCTAATCACAGTCACACGATGCTTATCAGAAAAATCGTAATTAAATATTTTCCGCAAATTGTTCAGCCCTACACATTACCCCCTGTTTCTGTGCGTGTGTGAGCTCACCTGTCCTCACCTGTCCTCACCTGTCCCTCACCTATGCCTCTCCTGACATCACCTGTCCCTCACCTGACCTGACATGTTCCTCACCTGTCCCTTATCTATCCTCACCTGTCCCTCACCTGTCCTCACCTGTCCCTCACCTGTCCTCTGTCCCTCACCTTCCCTCACTTTCCTGACATCACCTGTCCCTCACCTGACCTGACATGTTCCTCACCTGTCCCTTATCTATCCTCACCTGTCCCTCACCTGTCCTCACCTGTCCCTCACCTGTCCTCTGTCCCTCACCTGTCCCTCACTTGTCCCTCACCTGTCCCTCTCCTGTCCTCTGTCCCTCACCTGTCCCTCTCCTCCAGCCCCCTCAGAGGTGGTGTTCTCGTTAGACGTGGGGAACGGTCCACTAGAGGTCCTCGTCTCCACGGCGACGCCCCTGAACGACGACCGCTGGCACCGCGTCCGAGCAGAGAGGAACGTGAAGGAGGCCTCACTCAGGGTGGACCTGCACCCACAGAGCACCCACAGGGCACCCACAGACGGGCACCTCCACCTGCAGCTCAACAGCCAGCTCTTCATAGGTCAGACTCTGATTATATATATTTTTTTCTGCTAATTTACCTTATTTTTTGCATGTTCTTATTTTGATAGTTTCATAGTTTATATTAGTAGTCTCAGTATTAGTGTTATGGTAGAGTGTGATTCTGTTAGTGGCTGCATATATTCATGTTTTTTCTAATTCTGACTTTGGTGGGATAGAAGCTGTGCTAAATATTTATCATGGCTTTACATGTTTAAGTGACATTTTATGGGAAAAAAGTTGAGAAGAAAAGTACAAAAATACATGAAGTAGTAGTGAGTTCTAAAAGGGAAAACCTCAACCTATGTCATCATCACAGAAAATTACATCCAAAATGCGATACCTCTACGCCATATTTGCTGCCCATATCTATTCATCCATCCATTTTCTTCTGTTTATCCGGGGTCGGGTCGCGGGGGCAGCAGTCTAAGCAGGGAGTCCCAGACTTCCCTCACCCCAGACACGTCCTCCAAGGCGTTCCCAGGCCAGCCGAGAGACATAGTCCCTCCAGCGTGTCCTGGGCCTTCCCCAGGTCTCCTCCCGGTGGGACATACCCGGAACACCTCCCTAGGGAGGTGCAGCTCGACAACAGTGCTAACACGACAACAGCGCTAACACAGACTTTGTTTACTTTGTATAATTAGCAATATGCTCCGAGGATGAATGTCTTTTTACAGGCCTTGCTGTTGTTTTTATCCAGTTCTGTGGTAGAAAGTGACAAACTTGTCATCAAGCCCATTATACATTTGACTCTCAAAATCTCATTTATTCTTGTGTATTTTTTTCAGAGACAGACTTTTACTAGAGTTATATTTTGCTCTTGTACTGTGTAACGTAGGCTGGCCTTTAGCGGTAGGGTGTGAGACAGAAGACAGCAGCACTAACGTGGTCCACAATTTTTATTTCTTCTTTTCCAATAATTTACCAAAGTGTAAAGTGCATTGTGCAATGGAGGTTTGAGGAGCAGCATCTCCTCCAGCAGCAGAACACGGTGTGTTGGTCTCAGGCGACTTTTATACCGCCCCACTAACTGGATAAACTAGCGTTCTTTAAGAGGGGTGTTTAAAAATAACATTAGCTCTTTAAAACTCTTAAACCTCTGTAAAACCAAAGAAACCCATAAACCAAATTAACTTTATACATATATACATACATAAACCCTAACAGAATTTGAGTAGTCACTTAGTCACTTCTTCAGACTATGTGTTATTAGTGTTACTATTTTACTGTGGTATCAGTATTGGTGAGTCAAGTATCGGTATCAGATCGGATCCAAAAAAAAAAAGGTATCAGAACAACACTAGTCTAAACTCTGCACCAGTTTTGAAACCACAATAATTATGACTATAGACTATTTTCTTAAACAAATGGATGCCATTTTCAACACTGAATAATAGCAGGCTAATTTCTGTTCTAATACCGCGTGGCCTTACGCGGCCTCTTCTAGAGCCCGGAATACAAATCAATTATAAGTCACCCTGGAGGCAACACTGACCAGAGAGAAAGGAGAGAGTGAACAGATGCCCCCAGCCAATATAATAAGCACTTTGAATACTAGAAATCAGGTTCATGACAATAACAAAACTTACTCCTGTAGTCATGTGTTTTTAGGCTCTACAAGATGTGTTTCTGTTCTAGCGTTTTGCAAGTTGCCTGATTAAAACAGACAGTGTGAGATCTGATAGGCTGATTATTTAGTAACACTCATGACAGGAAGTGCGTGTTCTGTGCAGTTAGCGTGTAGCGTGTAGCGTTTTAAATGAAAGTGTTCCTCACCTCATTATCGCCTCAGACTTGGCGTGGATGGCAGCCGTGTCTTTGGAGTTTCTAAAGAAGATTCTGGTTATAACAGTGGTAGACATGCTGTGAAAACATGGTACAAGTGAGGTACTAAACTGCCAAAAAACAAAACAAGTTAAATTTGAACGACTGTTAACATAATTTCTGTAACTATATTTTACAGGCAACATCAGGGAAAAAGACATGACTTAAACATTTTATTGCACTGGATTTACATTCAGCCTCATTCAGATCAGACCTTTTAGATTTATTCGTAGGAACCACAGACTGTATAAAGGAGTGGACTAAGTGATTGTGACGTCGTCCATAGCGTTTGGCTCCAGTCAAACGAAGCTCATCAAAGCTGACGGTTACAGGGGCGAATTTGGAGCCGAGTTCCGACCACGAGTATCATAGCAACCAAAGAGCCAATCCGGAGCCAGGCTGTTGAAGGTAACGACCCTTCCCGCCCGCACCACTGGTTTAGCAGAGGGCAGGTGGGTGTTACCTTCAACAGTTTAGCAACCCTGTCAATCAAACCTGTTGCTAATGCTAGCAGAAGCAACCTCGGGGAAATGTTCATATCTTGATTTATGGACAAAATGGCAAAATAAAAACACCAGGATCATGTAGAGCGGGTTAATACGAACATTTTAAGACCAAAATGACGAGGCTCACTGCAGAAGTTACAGAGAGAGGGGCGACAGTTTTTCAGTGTAAAATGAATTGGAGCCAAAATTGATGGAGGCGAAAGTGCGCACATGAGCACTTCCTATTTGGAACACAGCGGCTAGAAGGTTAGCTATGTCCATTTATATATACCGTCTATGGTAGGAACTGGCAACGCAAATGAACCAAAACATCAAATGACAACATCACAAACTTCACCATCCTGTTCAGTGTTTTATAGAACTAAGAATTGGTTAATATTGTTTTCAGGAAAAGCACTTTTTGATTTGAACATGTTTAACTCTGGAGACACAGATCATGTATAAAAAAATCTACTCTTAAAATGAACATTTCGACCCTTGAGGAGCACTATAACCCCATTGGATCAAACAGCTGAATTGGGAGGATGATGGAGGATGTTCATTTGAATTATTTAAGATGTGATTGGTTCAGGAACAAAGTTAGTAGACTGTGATTGGTGGAAAAGTGACAGAAAGGACTGAAATGGACCAAATTATGGACCTATTATCTTACCACCAAAGAAAGGATCACCAGATCTAAACCAAGTCTACAACAAGACTCTTCCAGGTCTAATGTAGGACTAAACCAGGTCTAAAAGCGGACTACATCATTTCACTTTTCTAAACAAGTTCTAAACAAGAAGTTATCCAAATTAGGTCAAAAAATTGGCTAAAATGAACTCGCCAACCAAATGAACAGCTGAGTTGCATTTTGTGGAGCCGTTCTGATTTACTTTTATTTTTGTTATGCTTTTGCAGAATGTAGACAGCACATGTAAAGCACAGCAGTGAAAAGTACAGCCCCCCTCTGGGTTGTTGTTACATTTGGGGCAGATGAAGTCTGTTCTCACATAACCTACTGAAGAAAACACAGAGCCATCTCATCTCACATAACTCCTTCTAGAGACAGTTCTAACTTAACCAACCGGAAAACCAGACGCATGGGTTCTGCTGAAATTCATCTGTATCTGCAATGGACTCATTTACATTTCCCCTAAAGGCCTTGTATTATGCTAAGTTCACATATTAGCAGTGTTTTAATGTTTCCTCAACCAAATGAGATAGAGCCAAGGCAAGGCAAGTGTATTTGTATAGCACATTTCATACACAAAGTAATTCAAAGCGCTTAAGAAAGGCATTAAAATCACAATGCAAACAAATCAAAACATAAATAATCATCATAAAATGAGCATTAAAAGGGAAGAGTGCAGAATAAAAACCTTTCAGTCATGTGCACAGCTAAACAGAACCGTTTGGAGCTGGATTTAAACGTTGTCAAAGTAGAGGCCTGTCTGCTGCAGGTTTTAGCTGCGTAAAACTGAAACACTGATTCCCCATGTTTAGTCCTGACTCTGGGCACCAGCAGGAGGCCGGTCCCTGAAGTCCTCAAGTGTGAGATGGTTCATATGACACTAACATATCAGAGATGTACTTTGGTGCTGGGCCATGGAGAGACTTGTAACAAGCAGAGCTGCTTTAAAGTCTCTGAGCCACAGGAGCCAGAGACCTGAGCACAGGACACATGTGTGAAGTACTTCCTGTTTCTAGTCAGGACCTGAGCAGCAGTGTTCTGGATGTACTGCAGCTGTCTGAGCGCTCGTTTGGAGAGGCCAGTGAGCAGGACGTTACAGTGGTCTAACCCACTGGAGACATGCATGGATAAGTCTCTCCATGTCTAGTTTAGACAGTAAACCTTTGATTTTTGCAGTGTTTTTTTAGATGATAAAAAACTGAAGATGCAGGTGACAAAACAGAACTAGTTCATTTTAAAAGATTTGCAGCAGTGCAAAGTTATTCCTCGCTTTCCTAACACGTTCCAAGCATCCGAAATATTCACTGCAATGAGTTTATAAGTGCTTTCACAACTTTCAGAGGCCAGAGCAGAGTTTTGCCGTCACTGTGATGCTACCAAACATTACCATGGTAACACTTCCTGGTTCTCAGATGATAAAACGCTTTATAATTAGATACAGACAGTACACAGGGGTCTCATTTTGACTCAAAGAGCTGCTTTTTGCAATATATCTGTACTGAGGTAAGACGCATTTTGCTTAAAATCATCAATTTCAATTGTAGTGGTTTCAAATGCTTATGGTTTGTATAAAATTGAAACCAAGGAGACATCATTCAATGGAATTAGGCTACTTATTTAGAAGAGTAAAGAAAAAAAATCAAGAGCTGAGAACAACAGCTGAGATCGTGAAATTACCTCTTAATAAAAATAGCTTGTTTTAAAAGCAGCGAAAAGTGTCAAAGTGTTAGCATCACTTCATTAGCAGCTTGGCACCATGAAAATTAAGGTATTGCTGTAGTTATACCTCAACAACCTGTTAATAGCAATATTTAACACTTTCTCCGTCCTCTACAGCTTCTGTTTGGAGCACAGTTTTACACAGGTGTTTCTACAGATCATTCTCTCGGATTTTAGTTTCTTCCCCAGACGACAATAATACGAGTTTGTTGTGGAAATCGAGAGAGTGGGTGTTCAGATAATGTATGTACAATTCCACCTGGATATATTTAGTTTAGTCTCAAAACACAATTGAAAAAAAATAACTTCTCACCTGTAATTAAAGAAGACATATTGTGCTTGTGTCTGCTCTATAGCGCTAAACTATGACACCGGTGAATCATTATGTTATAATTTGCACATTTTAAATCACAATATTCATCTAAAACGACTTAATAAAAGAAACAAGTCCGCTGCCTTCCAAGTCAGAAAGCTGCAGTGCCCAATGGGAGCAGACGTCGCCGTAAATGTCATCACAACAAAGAGCTATCCACCTCCGCTGCAGATGAGAGCGTCTTAAAAATAAGCGATTAAAGATTGTTCAAATGTGCACAAATCACTCCAAATACAACTTTGGGTGAGTAAATGTTGAGGGGAAACAACTATAACTTGGTTAAAAACTCTGAAAAGTCGATTTTGCTGAATAGGTCTGCTACAAGCGTCCTCTGTTTGTCTCTATGGAGATACGTTTAATGCCATACTTTGGAGCATTCCAGGCAAAGCAATAAGATTAGATGGTGGACACTTTACCGTAGAAGTTAATTAGTGCAACTTTGAAGTGAGAAAAAAAATTCAACCATAAAATGTGAACTTATTCAGCAAAAATCATAAAATGTGTACTTATTCAGCAAAAATCATAAAACGTTTCTTCTCGCAGTAATTGCACTAACACTAAAATTTGAAATCTTGTCATCGCTACTCGCAGCTGGTCAAACGCTAGGAATGCACTAATATTGAGATCGGTATCGGTCCAATACCAGGTCCCCGTACACGTGCTTGTACTCGACAATGTGCCTCATCAGATCATGAACTATGAAGATATTTAGGACTCTTTATATGTATATTTCACAAAGGATATCAGCGCAGTGCTTGTGTTTACGTAGTAGCATGCTAACGTGGCTAAGTGGTGCTGGTGGTTCTTTGCTTGTGCATTCATTTTGACTTATTGTGACTGACTGAACAGAGCCAGTTCAGAGCTTTTAAAAGAGGTACAGCATGTCCATAAGTGTGGCTGTGATAAAAGTAAGCTAACACTCACTGTTATGCTAAATATGGCTCTTTAGCAGTTAGCGGAGTCTGCAAACGAAGTAATAAATATAAAAGGTACTTCTCTAAATTGTATTAGAACTATACCTACAGTGATTTTAGTAGAAATTTAAAACAGCCCCTCAGTATTCCAGTGAAAAAGTATACTCTTGGATAATACTACTACTACTACTACTACTACTACTACTACTACTACTAATAATAATAATAATAATAATGGATAATAGTCTAATTAATTGGATTGAATAATAAATAGTCATAAAACCCCTGCAAAAATCATGTCTGGTATCGGTACTTGGTATCGGAAAGTACTCAAGGAAAGGACTGGTTTTGGAAAAAGTGGAACTGATGCATCCTTATATACAACTTTAAAAAGATGCTAGCAAAACGTCTCTATGCTGTTCTAGTCTGCCATGTTAACGCGCTAACTACTGTAGGCACTGACACAGTCGCTAATGCTAATGGGAACACATCTACAAAATCCACTTCTTTCCCTTCGAGAAAGTAGTTTTGTTGAGTCTTGTTTCTAAAGCTGTTTAAGTTTATCCATAATGCTCTCCCACCGCGCTCGTCTGTCGAACACATGCAAATCCGGCTGTTTTGTGAATTTCCATCCTAGCGTAAATATTTGAGCCGTCCGTAATCGCGCATTTCCATGGACAAATAGACGGGACTGTGGGAAGGACTGATTGTCTTTCAGCTAATAATCGCGTGTGCTCAAATTGACCACCGGCAGTTCCCTCTGTGTTTACCCACAATGCAACGGGGGCCGCTCGGAAACGCAGTGGATTACGGAACAGACGGATTTGTGTTTATTCTCAGAGACGAGTTGATTTGAGAAATGAATAAGAACAAGCCTGGCGAATGTCTGACCGCTAATCCATAACGTTAGCGGGCAAAACAACTGTGAAATCGAAATTAATTAGAAGATACGGATGCACGAACACAAAATGGAGTGGCCTGCTTTTAATTATTAATACGACGCGAAGGAAGCGGTGAGTGCCTTTGTACTGGATAGAACTGCGCGATGCATCAAAACAAGATTCTTCATTGACCCCTTTCGGAAAACTGGATCCAAATTATAATAGTTAAATGGTGCTGGTGCCTATTATCAAATCATAGGCCCATCCAAAAGAGTGGAGTTTGGCTGTGTCCAAATGTCTCCCTCCAGGCCCTAACCCCTCATTCACTACATAGACCTGCACTCTATAGCGGCCTCTGTAGTTCACAGACGATTAGGACATGCAGTTCACTACTTCCGGGTCACGTGACGTAGCTAAACTCTGATAAAACTTGATTTCTGTCATAAATACTGATCAGATCGGACTGGCACACAATAACTGGACTAATGATAATCGTACAAGTTTTTGCCAAGCTGGATCTCACATAAACAAACTGGATTATTCTATTTTTTTTATCTGAGATGCGGAAATGATCGCTCGATCAGCTCAAGCGAAGGTAAGCGGATAATGCTAGCAACTTCACACCTTAACGGTTTATTTAATAGTGTTTTATT